>WAAF01019230.1:90537-124159 GCA_013400475.1 Tricholaema leucomelas
ACCCAGGTGCAGGACCTTACACTTGGCCTTGTTAAACGTCATGAGGTTGGCCTGGGCCCACCTCTCCAGCCTGTCCAGGTCCCTCTGGATGGCATCCCTGCCCTCCAGCAAGTCAACTGTGCCACACAGCTTGGTGTCATCTGCAAACTTGCTGAGGGTAATCTTGAAATCTTGAAAGCTCAGATGCAGTTTCACTTTCCTTTTGTTTCTATCAGACATTGTTACCTTGGAGAGAACGGAGAGATAAGCTGCATTTCTCTGGCCCAGGTAATTATGGGGGGTGGCGAGCTCTTTACTTCACATGGAAGTGTGACATCTTCCCCTGCAAGTACTGAGATCTCTATGGGTTTATCATGAGCATTTTCTTGCTGGTCTCCAGGTCTGGATACTCTAGGTTTCACTATGACACAGAAGAGGTTAAGAAGATGCAATGAACATATAAATTCATACAAAAGTAACATCATACAATTTTACTTAGAATCATAGAATCAGTCAGGGTTGGAAGGGACCACAAGGATAAGCCAGTTCCAAACCCCCTGCCATGGGCAGAGACACCCTACCTCAGATCAGTCAAGGTTGGAAGGGACCACAAGGATCATCTAGTTCCAACCCCCCTGACATGCCCAGGGACACCCTACCCTAGAGCAGCCTGGCCACAGCCTCACCCAGCCTGGCCTTAAACACCTCCAGGCATGAGGCCACAACCACCTCCCTGTGCAACCCATTCTAGCCTCTCACCACTCTCATGTGGAGGAACTTCCTCCTCATGTCCAGGCTGAATCTCCCCACCTCCAGCTTTGCTCCATTCCCCCCAGTCCTGTCACTCCCTGACAGCCTAAAAAGTCCCTCCCCAGTTTTTTTGTAGGCCCCTTTCAGATCCTGGAAGGCCACAGGAAGGTCACCTGGGAGCCTCCTCTTCTCCAGACTGAACAGCCCCAACTCTTTCAGTCTGTCCTCATGGGAGAGGTGTTCCAGCCCTTCAAATGAAACTCTTCAGATTAAATCTCTCTTTTATTTTTTTCCAATCAGGTATATAACATCCCAATTCTATCATTCAGTGACAGGTCTGCAACAGACAGAATTCACTGCAATGCTGAGGTACAGTGCCCGTGGCTCAGTCACTGGCTGATGCCTACATGCAACACCATGGATCTCAGCAAGAGTGCACTAAGAAGCTGAATAGCAACAGGTAGATGTAGTTTATAGAATCATAGAATGGGTTAGGTTGGAAGGGACCTCAAGGATCATCCAGCTCCAACCCCCTGCCATAGGCAGGGACACCTCCCACTAGAGCAGGTTGCTCAAGGCCTCATCCAGCCTGTCCTTAAACACCTCCAGGGAGGAAGTTCATGCACGTGCTGAGCTATATTGCATAAGTAGTTTGCAACCCAAACCTGATCTGTGTTACCCTACAGCACCCATACCTACAAGCCATAAAAGCCTTGCAAAGCAAGCCTACATCTAAATCAAATTTTGAAGGCAACTGAAAGATGGTAGGAAGCTCTGGAACTGCTGTGATTAATGGATCATTATTCTTCTATCAGGTATCACAAGGCTTGAAGAGAATCATCATGGCTCAAGGATAAGCCTTTCAGTATCAGTCATTTGTAAGACTGCCTCATATGTGGATTCAGGGATCTAGAGCAAAGTCAAAACACTAGAGAACAGTTTAAATCCCATTTGCACCTAGCTAAGGATCCAGCTCAGTGGGTTATATCATCTAAAGCAGAATGCAAGGGGAGGAGAAGGACAATGACACAGTCATTTGATTTTAACTGATCCATACCATAGACAGTCAGCTGCACTTTTCGTGTAGCATAGCCAGCAGCATTTGATGCAGTGCACACATACTCCCCAGTCTCTTCACCTCCTGGTGAAACTACATACAGACTTCCATCAGACCCTGCAGAAAAGTTCTCATTGCTGGCAAAAATAACTTCTCCTTTCTGTGGAAAGAAAAAGGGAACAAAACAAGAAGTCCATAGAGCCTGAATGTTCTAAAGTAAACTCAAGTACAATTATTTCAATAAAAGCTACAGCTTGCAGCAATGCAAAAAAATCAATCTAATGAAAACATTGAAAGCATAGAAGGAACATAAGAATTGTTAGTGCCTGCAGTGTCTCTCCTAGAGTACCCCACTGCTATGACCAGCTCTTCACTGAAGAGCTTAGAATAGATATATATATAGAGAGAAAATGACAGAGTCACAGAATGGTTCCAGTTGGAAGAGACTCAAAGATCATAGGATCATAGAATCAACCAAGTTGGAAGAGACCTCCAAGATCATCCAGTCCAACCTATCACCCATCCCTAGCCAATCAACTAGACCATAGAACCAAGCAGGTTGGAAGAGACCTCCAAGACCATCCAGTTCAACCTACCACGCAGCCCTAGCCAATCAACTAGACCATAGAATGAAGCAGGTTGGAAGAGACCTCCAAGACCATCCAGTCCAACCTAGCACCCAGCCCTGGCCAATCAACTAGACCATGGCACTAAGTGCCTACGGCGGGGGGTTGGAGCTGGATGATCCTTGAGGTCCCTTCCAACCTAAACCATTCTATGATTCATTCTATGATTCTAAGTGCCTCAGCCAGGCTTTTCCTGAACACTTCCAGGGATGGTGACTCCACCACCTCCCTGGGCAGCCCATTCCAATGCCAATCACTCTCTCTGGCAAGAACTTCATCCTAACATCCAGCCTACACTTCCCTCGGCACAACTTGAGGCTGTGTCCCCTTGTCCTGTTGCTGGTTGTCTGGGAGAGGAGACCAAACCCACCTGGCTACAGCCTCCCTTCAGGTAGTTGTAGACAGCAATGAGGTCTGCCCTGAGCCTCCTCTTCTCCATGCTAAACAACCCCAAGATATGTTCCCTAAAGAAAGAGCAGTGGCCAAGGCCCTTCCAAAGAACAGACTATCACTCTATGGCATCTCTAAGAAACAAAAGAGATGTGAATCCACAAAGACTTCCAAGTCTCTCTCAGCCAATGCCTTTAACAGTGTTTCCTGCATATAGTTTTCATAACAACTGAACACCATGTTCACCCTGAACAGCTCAAAGAGGAGAAATTACCTTGGACCAGACAATAGATGGCTTTGGAACTCCACTTGCTTTGCATGGTAATGTGACTGGGATTCCTTCAATGGTGCTGAATATCTGCTGTCCATGCTGAATAACAGGCACAACTGAAAAGAAATGCAAATATCAGACATCTGCAGGAGACATCTCAAGCCATGGCACAATTAAATCCTTATGTTCAACTACTACTTCAGACAAGCAGCAAGGTTTGGGGCTTTTGAGATTCTTTTCTTCTCTGAACTCTAATGTTGACCATTCACCTTGCCCTTCACTCTCCAGTCTTCCACAACAGAATAAATACCTGCTCATTAAAAAAATGGTATGTATAAATGTAAACTAACTGCAGGTACTTCACACATCTGAGTGCAATCACTGCAGACAGAAAGTCTTTGTCACAACATTCTCTGACAACATTGTACACAATTCAACCTCTACACCTGCCAAAAAACTGGGTTCAGCACTTTTGGTTTCTTGATGGACAGCTAAACTGATCTGGGTTTGAATTAACAACAAAAAACCCCAGAGGATCAGATTTAAGGCTGTAACACCAAAAAACACACCCTTCTAAACCCATGCAAATCTATTGCTTTCTGTTCTCAAGTTCTAAAATATTCATAGAATCAAACAGGTTGGAAGAGACCTCCAAGATCATCCAGGCCAACCTAGCACCCAGCCCTAGTCAATCAATTAGACCATGGCACTAAGTGCCCCATCCAGGCTTTTCTTCAACACCTCCAGGGACGGTGACTCCACCACCTCCCTGGGCAGCCCATTCCAATGCCAATCAATCTCTGGCACGCTGCTGGCTCATGTTCAGCTGCTATCTACCAGCACCCCAAGGTCCCTTTCTTCCTGGCTGCTCTCAACCACTCTGTCCCCAGCCTGTAGCGTTGCTTGGGGTTGCCGTGGCCCAGGTGCAGACCCCTGCACTTGGCCTTGTTAAATCTCATCCCACTGGCCTCTGCCCATCCACCCAGCCTTTTTATTTATTGCTAAGCTTTTCTTCTTTTAACTTCCAAATCAAAGTGAGATTATTTATTTGGGTGCGCTTTACCTTTCCTCTCTCTACATCTAATTCCTTTTCTTTGGGACAGAAGGAAGAGGAGGGAAAGGCAACCTATAAATTGTTATTGGTTCTATTAACAACATTTGAGTCTCTGTGAATTTGAACTGAGACAATCATGCTCCTCACCGTAGACATTAACAGTGGTGGTTTTGTTGCTGGTCCCAGCAACGTTACTTGCCATGCAGGTGTAATCGCCGCTGTCCTGCAGCCGAACCCTCTCCAGGTGCAGGCTTCCATCGCTGCGAACATTCACGTAGGGGTTGGGAACCAGCTGCCAAAAGAGTGATGCCATGTTTTATTGAAGGAAATATGTGGTCATAGATTCATAGAATGGGTTGGAAGGGACCTTAAAGATCAGCCAGTTCTAAGCCTCTGTCATGGGGACACCTTCTCCTAGATCGGGTTGCTCAAGGCCTCATCCAATCTGGCCTTGAACATCTCCATAGAGTTAGCATTTGTGACCTCCCTCAGCAGCCTGCTCCAATGTCTCACCAGCATCACTAGAAAGAATTTAATTCATCCTGTCTGATTCTCCCTTCATAGAATCATAGAATCAACCAGCTTGGAAGAGACCTCCAAGATCAGCCAGTGCAACCTAGCACCCAGCCCTAGCCAATCAACCAGACCATGGCACTAAGTGCCTCAGCCAGGCTTTTCTTCAGCACCTCCAGGGACAGCAACTCCATCACCTCCCTGGGCAGCCCATTCCAATGCCAATCACTCTCTCTGGTGAGAACTTTCTCCTAACATCCAGCCTAGACCTCCCTCAGCACAACTTGAGCCTGCGTCCCCTTGCTCTGTTGCTGCTTGCCTGGCAGAAGAGACCAACCCCACCTGGCTACAGCCTCCCTTCAGGGAGTTGTAGACAGCAGTGAGGTCAGCCCTGAGCCTCCTCTTCTCCAGGCTAAACACGCCCAGCTCTCTCAGCCTCTCCTCACAGGGCTGTGTTCCAGGCCCCTCACCAGCTTTGTCACCCTTCTCTGGACACCTTCCAGTATCTCAACATCTCTCTTGAATTAAGGAGCCCAGAACTGGACACAGCACTCAAGGTGTGGCCTGACCAGTGTTGAGTACAGGGGCAGAAGAACCTCCCTTGTCCTACTGGCCACACTGTTCCTGATCCAGGCCAGGATGCCATTGGCTCTCCTGCCCACCTGGGCACACTGCTGGCTCATGTACAGCTCCTATCTACCAGTACCCCAGGTCCCTTCCTCAAGCTTCAATCCATTCCCTCTCTCCCTATCACTGCAAGCCCTCGTAAGAAGTCCCTCCTCAACTCTCCTGTAGCCCACTTCAGGTACTAAGGTCTCCCCAGAGCCTTCTCTTTCTCAGGCTGAACAGTCCCAGCTCTCACAGCCTGTCTTCATAGCAGAGGTGCTCCAGCCCTCTGACCATCTTCTGGCCACTGCTTAATGAGTTAACACTGAAAGAGTGGTCAGGCACTGGAATAGTTTACCCAGGAAGGTGGTGGAGTCACTGTCTCTGGAGGTGTTCAAGAAATGTGTGGACAAGGTACTTTGGGACATGGTGGTTTTAAGTTGATGGTTGAACTTGAATATCTTGGAGGTCTTTTCCAACCAAAACAATCCTATGATTCTATCAGTGCAATGACTTGCTCTGCCACAAACAGATCTTCTTTCAATTACCAAACCCTTCTAACTTGCCATGTCCATCAAGAAGAAGAGATCAGATCTGAAGCATGCCACTATGAAAGGCAAGAAAAGTTTTAACTTCCAAAAAGTGATAGTTCTAAGTGCTATAGCCTACAGCTACACCAAAACAGTCCATGATAAAGAGATGTGCCTTAGAGAAAGGTTGTTGGTAGAGTACAGAATTGTTCCAGTCATACTGCGCTTGGAGAAAGCTGCATTCTTCTCTAAACATGACTTACTCCAACACTTTCCTTGGAATGGAGCTTTTGCTCTGAGCTTACAATTACAGGAACCTGGCACTACTGTACAGAGGAATTAGCAACTCAACAAGGAGGATCCTGCCAGAATTTCTCCCAGAAGGTACAGTCTGTGCTACTTGCATTTACAGAGCCTAAAGGAAAGGCCAATGATTTCCAGTGATACAAAAAGTGAAGGGTCAGGTAGGGTCAGTTTCTGTTTGGTGACAACAAACAAAAGACTTTCCTATAGCTTTTCAGTTGCAGCTGTGAAGAAAGGGCTTTAGGGAGAAACTGGCAAGCAAGATAAAGAGCAGAGGTTCAAAAGGGTTAAAGTCAGTAATGGGGCTACTGCTAAAGAAATGAAATTTTACTTAGGTCAAGGCAGCTCATGCTGCCCCTCTGCTCTGCTCAGTTCTGGAGTCATAGACCTCATGGAGGAAGAACAGAGGAAGCCACAGGAATGATGGGAGGGCTGGAAGCCCTCTGCTGTGAGGCCAGACTGAGAGAGTTGGAGTTTTTCCGCCTGGAAAAGGCTCTGAGAAGATCTTAAAGCAGCCTCCAGGACCCTCTGAGAGCCTGCAGGAAATCGAGGGAACAACTTTTTACAAGGACTTGTAGTGATAGAGTAAGAAATGTTCTCCCACGCAACCAGCAACAGAACAAGGGGACACAGTCTCAAGTCGTGCCAGGGGAGGTCAAGGCTGGATGTTAGGAGGAAGTTCTTGCACATGTGCACACATTCCTTGAACATCTCCCAGGATGGTGACTCTATCACCTCCCTGGGCAGCCTGTTCCAATCCCTGACCACTCTTGCAGCAAAGAATTTTTTCCTAATCCCCATCCTAAACCTCCCCTAGCACAATTTCAAGCCATTTTATCTCATTCTCGAGTCTCAAGTTGTGCCAAGGGAGGTCTAGGCTGGATGTTAGGAGGAAGATGTTGGCAGAGCGAGTGATTGGCATTGGAATGGGCTGCCCAGGGAGGGGGTGGAGTCACCGTCCCTGGGGGTGTTCAGGAAAAGCCTGGCTGAGGCACTTAGTGCCATGGTCTGGTTGATTGGCTAGGGCTGAGTGCTAGGTTGGACTGGCTGAGCTTGGAGGTCTCTTCCAACCTGGTCGATTCAATTTGATTCAATTCGATTCAATTCGATTCAATTCGATTCGTTGAGCACCAGGATGCCATACTTCCACTATCATTCTTTGCACAGCAGTTTCTCAAGAGACTGCCTGTAGAACCTCAGAAACAGCTACCACCTTACAGATACAGCCAAATGGCTTCTCCTGAGAGAGCAGCAGCTCCTGCTGAGTGTGTTTCCTGCTCTAGTTCACCTCAGGACCACCAGACCTTTGTTTCCAGTCAGCCAGTCCAATCTCCTGAAGCATGTTTATCTGTCAGCATAAAATCCATTGGTACCTTTCTGCATTCAACTTTTGTAAACTAAACCAAGTTGTTACTGTAGCTTGAAATGTCACTTGTAGATTTTCTCTGCCAATAACTCTCCCAGCAAACAAAGCAGTCTTACCACCATACTGTTCTTAATCCACCTCCGCTCTGGAATGGGGTTACCAGAAAGCAGCACACAGGGCAAAGTGAGCTGCTGCCCTTCAATCACATTGGCTGTGGCTGGACTTGCTCCAATCAGAGGTGTAACTGCAACAGAAGAAAGGATTAGAAGGAATTATTAGAAGTTTTAGATATATAAAGCAGCTCTGCTATGAGGACAGATTGAAAGAGTTGAGACTGTTCAGTCTGGAGAAAAGAAGGCTCCCAGATGACCTCCTTGTGGCCTTCTAGTATCTGAAGGGGACCTACAAAAAAGCTGGGCAGGGACTTTTTATACTATCAGGGAGTGACAGGACTGGGGGGAATGGAGCAAAGCTGGAGATGAGTAGGTTCAGAGTGGACATGAGGAGGAAGTTGTTGTTGAGCATGAGAGTGGTGAGAGCCTGGAATGGGTTGCCCAGGGAGGTGGTTGAGGCCCCATGGCTGGAGGTGTTTAAGGCCAGGCTGGCTGAGGCTGTGGACAACCTGATCTAGGGTAGGGTGTCCCCGGCCATGGCAAGGGGTTTGGAACTAGCTGATCCTTGTGGTCCCTTCCAACCCTGACTGATTCTATGATTCTAAGTCTTACATTCGAACTGTTAGTAGTCCTGTCACTAATGCTACTTGCCACAGCATCAGACAAAGGTCTCATTCTGCAAGGTAAGATCCAAATATAGAGCAGAAACCATTTAATACAATGAAAAGCATAAAAGAAGAGATAAAAAAGAGGTAGGAAAAAATATTTCACCATCAAATATCAGCACAAACGTTTCAAGAGGCTTAATTTTAGGACAAAAACACCAGATGAGATTCTGGTATCTGAAATGCCAATGATGTAGGTGGGAAATGCTGAAAGAAACAAATGGAGGAGTGAGGTAGCACAGGAGAGAAAGGAAGCTGGGGAAATATAGGAACAACGATCCTGAAACTAAGGAACGGCATCAAATGGAAGACATTGTCCAGCTGAAGTTGGATCCAACCCAGAATTCACACCCTACAGATGCCAGATTAATATGTTACTTCTATTCTTCTGTATTTTGCTCAAGTAAGGAAAAGTAGCCAGTTTGGAGAGGATGAAAAATAACTGTTCATGTCCTTTGGGCATGAAATTTTAAAGGATTAGGAGAGAGGTCAACTGCCCAGCAGAGTATTCTGAATGCTCTGCAAAGAGCCAACAGAAGGCACTCCTGGGCACATGTGTGGTAGATTCATTTTAAGTACTGGGGATTAAACAACACTTTAAAGGAAGTAAAACCATCTCTCTCAAACATTACTAGCATTAGAGATTCCCACTATATCTTTGAAGCTATCACAGAGTTTCTCTAATGGCAGATGGACTCCATCCTTATCCTCTCACAACTGTATACATTCCAAAGCATTATTTTTCCTTTCACTGCCAATTGGCTAACTGAGATAATAAAAAGCTCCTTAAGAACACAGCTATTGTCAAAGCAGGACATTAACTGTCTTCTTGGATCATTAAGTTATAGCAACACTCTGACCTAAGCAAGCTCACTGCTGCTTCCCACCCCCTCAAACCTCATCATTAGCACTCACTATTCTGGTGATTTTTCATTTCTTAATACATTTGCTTAAGAATAAGAAACAGAAGAGGGGATAAATCACTTTTTTAAAGGTCTATGTTATAAAGTATAGATGGAACTAGTCCAAATTAATGTAGCCAGTCAAAAAAACAATCTTCTAACATGCAAAACTCACTGAAACCAATTGCAATACTCTTCTGAATCATAAAATCACAGAATCAGTCAGGGCTGGAAGGGACCACAAGGATCAGCTAGTTGCAACACCCCTGCCATGGGCAGGGACACCCTACCCAAGAGCAGCCTGGCCACAGCCTCAGCCAGCCTGGCCTTAAACACCTCCAGCCATGGGGCCTCAACCACCTCCCTGGGCAACCCATTCCAGCCTCTCACCACTCTCATGCTCAACAACTTCCTCCTCACAGCCACTCTGAACCTCCCCACCTCCAGCTTTGCTCCATTCCCCCCAGTCCTGTCACTCCCTGAGAGCCTAAAATGTCCCTGTTTAGCTTTTTTGCAGGCTCCCTTTAGATCTGGAAGGCCACAAGAAGGTCACCTGGGAGCCTCCTCTTCTGCAGACTGAACAACCCCAACTCTTTTCAGTCTGTCCTCATAACAGAGCTGCTGCAGCCCTCTGAGCATCCTCGTGGCTCTTCTCTGGACACACTCCAGCACGTCCACATCCTTCTTGTAATGGGAGCTCCAGAACTGGATTGGTTTGTGTGGATGAGTACATCTATGTACATTTAGAAGCATAAAATTGTTTCACCTGGAAAATACCTCTAAGATGATTGAGTCCAGCCACCAATGTAACCCAAAGTGCCATGTGCACACATTTCTTGAACATCTCCCAGGATGGTGACTCCATGACCTCCCTGGGCAGCTTGTTCCAATCCCTGACCACTCTTGCAGCAAAGAATTTTTTCCTAATCCCCAACCTAAACCTCCCCTAACAAAATTTCAGGCCATTTTATCTCATTCTTAAGTCTCAAGTTGTGCCAAGGGAGGTTTAGGATGGATGTCAGGAGGAAGTTCTTGCCAGAGAGAGTGACTGGCATTGGAATGGGCTGCACAGGGAGGTGGTGGAGTTCTCATCCCTAGAGGTGTTGAAGAAAAGCCTGGCTGAGGCACTTAGTGCCATGGTCTGGTTGATTGGCTAGGGCTGGGTGCTAGGTTGGACTGGATGAGCTTGGAGGTCTCTTTCAACCTGGTTGACTCTATGATTGTATTATCTGATCCTAGGGAGAAAAGACCTCACTCCAACCAACTCCAACTCCCCACCTCACTCCAACAAACTTTCAGGGAGTTGTACAGAGCATTGAGGTCTCCCTTCAGCCTCCTCTTCTCCAGACTAAACAATCCAAATTCCCTCAGGTGGTCCTCACTAGACCTGCTTCTCCAGCCCCTTCAACCAGCCTTGATTTCCTCCTCTGGACCCTCTCCAGCACCTCAAAGTCCTTTGCGGAGTGAGAGGCCCAAAACTGAACCTACTACTCGAGGTGTGGCCTCCTCCAGGGTATTCCAGGCAATGAAATCTGCCAATCTCCTTTCACTCTCATCACCAACATTAACCAGACTTACCCAGTCCAGTTACAGTGACTGTGACTGGCTGTGACTGAATCCTCCCAAACTGATTCTCAGCTTCACAGATATAACTTCCTTCATCAGTGACCCACAAATCTAGAGGGAAGAAAACAAAGAGATTTGATTGTAGCTGCTGAAAGGACATGGAGATTTTTGCAATACCTATCTTTCATTTCAACCACTAGGTGTTGGGCAGATTATCCCTTCCATCTGTCACCAAGTGAAGAAGCAAGGACTGAGTAAAAAGAGTAAAGCAACAACTGAATATGAACATTGGAGTAAAAAAAACCACACTGTATCATACATATATATATATATATATATGTGTGTGTGATACTTTTCATCACCATATCCATGGTAAGAGAATATTATTTCTATACTTATGTGATGGTTTGGATGTTACCTGCCCCCCCACTCTTATGAAACCACCCAGACTAGACTCAGCCAAGCTGGAAATCAAGGAATGAAACTTTATAGTTACAGCTTAGCACAAGATACAAGCAGATAGTTACAATATCTGCAGCTATAGACAGAACTAGACAAGTTAAAAAGGTAATACAGAAACACAACAGCCCTCTCAGAAACCAGAGTCTCCAGGAGGGGCTCCCAAACACCCTTCCACCTCCTTTCCACCCCTCTACCTTATCCCAGACTTTCTCTTACATTCAAAGTGAGTTTGGAGGTTTGGCCAGGGGGTTTAGGAAGCAGAAGGATTAGTTACACAGACAGCAAGTTAGGTAGAGAAGGGAGGCAGTCAGAGCCAGAGAGCAACTCTGTTATCTATGTTTGTGTTCTTGTTCTTCCTGGCTGCTCTGCAGCCACTCTGTCTCCAGCCTGTAGTGCTGCTTGGGGTTGTTGTGGCCAAAGTGTAGAACCCTGCACTTGGCCTTGTTCAGTCTCATCCCATTGGCCTCTGCCCACCCATCCAGCCTGGCAAAGTCCCTCTGCAGAGCTCTCCTACCCTCCAACAGATCCACACCTGCTCCTAGCTTGGTGTCATCTGCAAACTTACTGATGCTGGACTCAATCCTCTCACCCAGATCATCAATAAAGATGCTGAACAGAAATGAATTCACAGACACAACTGTGTGCCAAAAGCCATGAAGTCAGTATCAGCAGCACAATCCCCCAGACAAAGCCATCCCTTTTGCAAAGCTAATTTTGTAAAGTAATACAAGAAGTTAAATGTTTTGTGCATGCCAGATTTCTTTCTGGAATTTTTCTTTGCAAACAATTTCAGTTTACTTACTATGAATAGACAAAGCTCCTGTCCTGAGCTGACTGATGGAACTAGGTGAGAAGGGTCTGGAGAAAAGGACAGCACCATTCAGTCGCCTCCACTTCACCTTTGGTTCTGGGTAACCCTGAACGTAGCATGGCAGCGTCAAGTTTGAGCCAATGTCTGCAGACTCATCACTGGGCTCCTGAGTGAAAACTGGGGGAGCTGGGAGAAAAAAAAACACATAGGAAAAGCAGTTGAGGTTACAACATAATGTTTGTGTTCTCTTTACACCATTTAGACCCACTGTGCATGAGCATTCTTCTAAAAACAGATTCCCCACTCTAGCAACACCTTACCACAGAACCACAGAATGGCACAGACTGGAAAGGCCCTTCAAGCTCATCAAGTCCAAGCATTAGTTTCACACTGACAAGTCCTTGACTAACCCAAATCCCTCAGCACAACATCTCACCACTATCAATCGCTATGCTTGGAAAGGACCACCAGGATCAGCCAGTCCAACCTTCATCCCAGCATCCTTCATCACCAGACCATAGCCTCAAGCACCACATCCACTCTCCTTTCAAACACCTCCAGGGATGGTGACTCCACCACCTCCCTGGGCAGCCTGTTCCAGTGCCTGACCACCTGCTCAGGAAAGAACTTCCTCCCAACATCCAACCTAAACCTCCCCTGATGCAACTTGAGGCCATTTCCTGTTGTCCTATCATTAGTAATTTGGGAGAAGAGACCTGTTCCAGCCTCACTACAGCCTCCTTTTAGGTAGTTGTAGAGGGCAATAAGGTCCCCTCTCCACCTCCTCTTCTCCAGACTAATCAACCCCACTTTCCTCAGCCGCTCCTCATAGGTCATGTTTGTCAGACCTCTCACCAGCCTCATCACCCTAAGAGCCTTGCATGCTCTGTCCTTACAATGGGGAGCTCAGAAATGGACTAAACATCTCAAGAAATCTGAATACACAGCCATCCCCACTAGACAAATGTTCATATTCAAGTGTAAGAGTTGCTCAGTTCCTCATCTCCCTCAAAGAGTGGGAGTCACTGCTTCAGGAAATGCATGTGTCTGCCAGGAACGTGCATTTAGTAAGATATCATGTGTCAGGCCACAGCAGTTAGAGTGAATTAGGACAAGAGGAAAGGAAATGCTATGTTACAATAACCTTACATACTAACAGGTAATGTTCTCTACTAATACATTATTTACTTAACAATTGTGTTAGGTTGAGGTCTGAACAGTTTCCTCCTCCTTTGGCACTCTTTTCCTCCTCATAACTTCCATGCTTTGCAAAAGAAGACTGAAGAAACAAACAGTATAAAGAAAGAGCTTAACAAATGCCACCAAAAAGCTGTTCCCAGCACATGCACAGGCCTGGATATATCTGTGAAAAGGGTTTGGCTGACCAAGGCACCACTGACCAGATACAAAACACCAAACTGGGAGTAATTCCTGTCTAGATTGCAAGCTACTTACAGCCAACATCTAGAGTTATCCTTCCAGAAGCTCTCCCTGCTTCATTGGTAGCCACGCAGCTATAGTCACCAGCATCCAGGTCTTGGGTTTCTTGGATCTTCAAGAGACCTCGATGAGCATCAATAATGAGGAATGATGATGCCCTCAACTCTAAGTCACCTAAGTCCACACAGACAGAAAGTGATGAAATATAACAGGGTGCTTATCAAAATTACTCCAAATCTGAGATCAGCTCATAGCATGGCTGTGGTCACCCAATGGATGAGTGCTCTGACTGCCAGCTGAGTGCAGAAATCCATTAATTACTCCAAATCTGAGATCAGCTCATAGCATGGCTGTGGTCACCCAATGGATGAGTGCTCTGACTGCCAGCTGAGTGCAGAAATCCATTAATTACTCCAAATTTGAGATCAGCTCACAGCATGGCTGTGTTCACCCAATGGATGAGTGCTCTGACTGCCAGCTGAGTGGAGAAATCCATTAATTACTCCAAATCTGAGATCAGCTCATAGCATGGCTGTGGTCACCCAATGGATGAGTGCTCTGACTCCCAGCTGAGTGGAGAAATCCATTAATTACTCCAATTCTGAGATCAGCTCATAGCATGGCTGTGGTCACCCAATGGATGAGTGCTCTGACTGCCAGCTGAGTGGAGAAATCCATTAATTACTCTAAATTTGAGATCAGCTCATAGCATGGCTGTGTTCACCCAATGGATGAGTGCTCTGACTCCCAGCTGAGTGGAGAAATCCATTAATTACTCCAAATCTGAGATCAGCTCATAGAATGGCTGTGGTCACCCAGTGGATGAGTGCTCTGACTGCCAGCTGAGTGGAGAAATTCATTACTGCATCGTATACAAGCCTTTGTTTTTCATTTGTTCCCCAAGGGGAGCACAAACTCCAGTAGCTTTGGACAGAGATCAGCATTAGGAAAGCATGCCAGGCTGTGTTTCTCCTTCCCAGATTAGAGGCTACATGTGTTGGGCACAGATCTGCCAGCTCTCTACCAAGCTAAGAACTCTGTAAAACATAGAAAACAGCTCTGCTACATCTCAAGCTCAGCAGGAGTCCCAACACTGATGTGTAGCATTCAGAACTGGCCCACACATACTCTCTGGGAGGAATATCAAAGCTCAGTGACTCCTGCTTTCAAATACAAGCCATCCACTAACTGTGGTGAGCTCAGAAGCTTCCTTTGATGGAAGGTTATTCGCAGGCAGATCACAAAGAGTTTTGGCCTTACCTCTAGCCACTGTCAGAGCTGAAATATTGACCTGGATAAGCTATCTGCTGGCAATATCTGCCCACAAAGATTAGTCTGTTTTTTTCAGACTATGAGCAGGAAGGTTCTTTATACAACCACACACAGGAGTCAGCTGCTTTTCTGAGATGTGGGATTCCCTGAGTCCCCTTTAACTCAGTAACTCCTGCAGTTCTGATACCCAATACATTGCCTCACAGCCAAAGAAATCGTAAGAGACACCTCTGAGTTTCAGAAGGAGAACACAGATATTCCCTAGGTGTCACAAAGGAATTTGAGCAAACATCCAATGGGAGAAACAGATTTTTATACCATACAGCAAAGCATTTCCTGGCAGCAGAATGAGCCTTGATGAAGCAGACAGGAGGATCAGCTTTGGTTCATTTAATAACAATGCTACAGTATGTTCATTAACTGTGTTTAAACAGGAACAAGAATTTATGCCCTTCAGGCCAAGTTCTGTTTCCTTCTACAGTTAGAGAATTTCACAGGTCAGCCACTAGTTGAATGCTACATAAAGCTTTTGAGATCAAAACATTTCTGTGAATGTAAATACACCAAACACAAAGTAATAAGTGCACCTTTAAACCATTTAACTTGAGGATGAGGGATTCCAGTTGGTTTACACTCCATAACAGTTGTGTCTCCAAGAGCAACCAGAATTGCGCTTTGAGCTATGGTCAGTGTAGGGCTCTCTAAATAGAAACAACATAGAGAAAAATGAGTTCTTCTCCCAAGTATAAACCATTTATAAGACACAAACCATGAAAGATTATGATTTTCCCTTGCTGTATGGAGGAATATTTGCATTGAAAGCTAAAAATTTGGCTTAAAAATCACGTAAGGAGACAGATATGGAAAAGCTCATTTGCTATGAGGGTGCTGGAGCTCTGTAGCAGGCTGCCCAGAGAGACTGGATTCTCATTCTCTGAAGAGATTCCAAACCCACCTGGGCATTGTGATTCTGGGCAACCTGCTGTGGGTGCCCTTGCTTCAGAAGGGTGGTTGGACTAGATTCACAGATTGCATTACACTGGAAGAGATCCTCAAAAGACATCTTGTCCAACCCCACTGTCAGCAGGGACATCTCCGACTACAGCAGGCTGCCCAGGGCCACAGCAAGTCTGATGTTGAATATCTCCAGGGACAGGACCTCAACCACATCCCTGGCCAACCTGTTCTAGTATTTCACCACTCTTATAGAATCATAGAAACAACCAGGTTGGAAGAGACCTCCAAGATCATCCAGTCCAACCTAGCACCCAGCCCTATCCACTCAACCAGACCATGGCACTAAGTGCCTCAGCCACTCTTTTCTTCAACACCTCCAGGGACAATGACTCCACCACCTCCCTGGGCAGCCCATTCCAATGCCAGTCACTCTCTCTGTGAATTCTGCAGCCTCTAGAAGACTTAGAACCATAGAATGGTTTAGGTTGGAAGGGACTTCAAGGACTTGTTGTAAAGAACTTCCTCCTGACGTCTAACTTCACTTCTTTCCACCCCCCACCATGCTGGCATTCTGTGATAAACTCTGGGAAACACAAAAGAGTAAAGTCTGGTCCAGACCACCTGGATCATATGTAGAATACACAGGGAATTGAAGCACAGACTCAGAAAAGTTTCATCACACAGAAAACATGACAATTAAGGAGTCACTCTCCCTTTTCCAGTTAGAATCATAGAATCAACCAGGTTGGAAGAGACCTCCAAGATCAGCCAGTCCAGCCTAGCACCCAGCCCTGGCCAATCAACTAGACCATGGCACTAAGTGCCTCAGCCAGGCTTTTCTTCCACACCTCCAGGGACGGTGACTCCACCACCTCCCTGGGCAGCCCATTCCAATGCCAATCACTCTCACCAGCAATAACTTCCTCCTAACATCCAGCCTAGACCTCCCCTGGCACAAGTTGAGACTGTGTCCCCTTGTTCTGTTACTGGTTACCTGGGAGAACATCCCTTATCCTATCACTACCCTTTCTTCCTGGCTGCTCTCCAGCCACTCTGTCCCCAGCCTGTAGTGCTGCTTGGGGTTGTTGTGGCCAATGTGTAGAGCCCTGCACTTGGCCTTGTTCAGTCTCATCCCATTGGCCTCCTCCCACCCATCCAGCCTGGTAAGGTCCCTCTGCAGGGCTCTCCTACCCTCCAAAAGATCCACAGCTGCTCCTAGCTTGGCATCATCTGCAAACTTACTGATGCTGGACTCAACCCCCTGGTCCAGACCATCAATATAGATATTGAACAGGACTGTGCCCAGCACTGATCCCTGGGTCACAGCACTAGTGACAGCTGCCAACTGGACGTGGCACCATTCACCACCACTCTCCAGGCTCAGCCATTCACCCACTTCTTGACCCATATCAGAGTGAAATAGATGTTGGTCATCAAGAATTTAGTCCTATGACACCTTCTACTTCAAAGACTTCAGCTTGAGAAGGACAGATTTAGACTGGATATTATAAAGAAATTATTTCCAGTGAGAGTGGTGAGACACTGGAACAGGTTGCCCAGATAGGTTGTGGATGTCCCCTCCCTGGAGGTGTTCAAGGCCAAGCTGTGCCAGGGGGAAGTCTAGGCTGGATGTTAGGAGGAAGTTGTTGGCAGAGAGAGTGATTGGCATTGGAATGGGCTGCCCAGGGAGGTGGTGGAGTCACTGTCCCTGGAGGTGTTGAAAAGCCTGGATGAGGCACTTAGTGCCATGGTCTAGTTGACTAGACAAGGCTGGGTGATAAGTTGGAGTGAATGATCTTGGAGGTCTCTTCCAACCTGGTTGATTCTATGATTCTATGTCTTGAGCAACCTGTTCTAGTGGAAGCTGTCCCTGTGCCTGGCATGCCAGGGAGGTTGGAACTAGATGATCATTAGGGTCCCCTCCAACCCAAACCATCCAATGAACCTACAATGACTCAATTTGTATTAAGACTCAAAGAACACCAAGCATGCTAAAGGAGTTTACAGAAACAGGATTCCTTTTCCTTTGACCCACTCAGGTTTGCCAGCCCACCCCACTTTGACTCTCAGTTTTAGGTGCTTTAGTGGGTTTTTGTGGGTCATTTTTCTTTTCTTCTTAAAACCAGTGCAAGAAGAAACACTAACCCCCAAATATCACCTAACAACGCCACTTAGATTGGAACTGGAAACAAAAGAGACATTTGTGAGCTGTTTGACACTTTTTCTGGGTGTTGGTGAAATTCCTATCACTATGTCCTGTGTGGTTCTATCAATTTGAACAGTTCCTCCCTCCCTGATATTGCATGAGTTTGCTTCCTTCGTTTCCTGAGCTTGGTTCCTTTACTTACCGATGTATGTAAGGGTGGATGTCTGTTTTTCTGTCCCAGCAGAGTTACTTGCCAAGCAGCCATAAGTTCCTGCATCTCTTGCAATTGCCTTTCTTATGCTTAAAGTGCCTTCTGGACTCAGTCTGTACCTGGGAACAGAGAGGAGCTGAACCAACATGATTAAAGCAAAGACAGTAACGGTTACACCCACACTCCAAGCACAGGCTTATAAACAGGTATTGCTGTTTGCCTTTTCTCTCCAGGATGAGGAATAATCCAGCTATTGTTATATCTGCCACAAGGCATTCTGAGAAGAGTGGTCAAGTTCACCCTGTGAAAAGCCTTCTGAAGAAAAGAACTAAACATGAGGAAAAAATTCTTTGCTAGGAGGGTGCTGGAGGCCTGAAGCAGGCTGCCCAGAGAGGTGGTGGAGTCTCCTTCTCTGGAGAGATTCCAAACCTCCCTGCACACTGCGATCCTGGGCAGCCTGCTGTGGGTCCTCCTGCTTTAGTAGGGGAGGTTGGACTAGATGATCTCCAGAGGTCTTTTCCAAGCCTTGCCATGCTGGGATCCTGTGATTTCCATTTCAGAGATGAGATAATTGAAATTAAAGGATTATAAAAGCAAAAGTTGAGGGTCTGTTTTCAAAACTCACAGACTCCTGTGGAAAAAAAATACTCAGAATATTTTGACATTCATTCCTCAAAACTTCTTTCTCATACAGGATAAAAGTAAAAACAAAGCTCTGGGACATACCTGTTTGAAGCAACAATAAACATATCATTGTGTGTCCATACTACTGTTGGCTTTGGATAACCTGTTGCAGAACACCTGATAGACACTTCAGAGCCTTCTGTAAAAGTCTGATTCTTAGGTGAAATGATGACTTTTGGTGGTTCTATTAAGAGAAATTAAAGCCAGCAATTAGACACAGCCATTTAGAGAACATGTTAAGATTATATCACTTTAGTCCTACTTTTAAACAGCTCCACAGTAAGTACACAATTCTCATGAGGGTCAGAGCCCACTGATTTCCTGACTTTGTCATAACAAAACAAACTCACCTTTACAAAAGTTAGTAAGTCAGGATTCAGAGTACAGAGATCAAATGAATTCATGTCTACAGTGTTTGCTTTGGTCTGAGATGCAGAATTTGGAGGTCCCAAAACCTGCCTGAACCAGACAAAGTTCACTAACATGATCTATCAAGCCAGGCTGAAATATATCCAGTTCTGGTGTCCCCATCATAAGAAGGGCATAGAAATGTTAGTGCAAGTCCAGAGGAGGATCACAAGGACAATCCAAGGGCTAGAGCATCTCTGCTATAAGGATAGGCTGAGGGAGCTGGGGTTGTTCAGCCTGGAGAAGACAAGACTCCAGGGAATATTACACCATAAGAGATCTACAGAAAGACTGTAGAGAGACTTTTCATAAGGCTGTTTAGAGACAGGGAATGGTTTTAAGGTGAGAGAGAGTTGATGTAAGACTGGACCTTAAGCAGAAGTTCTTCAGTATAAGGGTGGTGAGATGCTGGAACAGGTTGCCTAGGGAGGTTGTGGATGCCTTTTTCCTGGAGCTGTTCAATACCAGGTTGGATAAGGCCTTGAGCAACTAAGTCTACTTGAGTGGCATCCCTACCCATGGCAAGGAGGTTGGAGTAGATGATGTCTGAGGTCTCTTCCAACCTAAGCCTTTCTGTGACTCTATGAAGTAAGAATAAACTGTGCAAGGTATTATGCTGACTAGGTGCAACAAGAGCTTTAGTGATTTCACATGGATTCCACTTGAATGTGTAAACAACTTACCCCACTCTGGTCTGGGACACTGGATCTGTTCACTTCCTCTTTGCTCCACTCTAATATCTCTCCTCTAATCTCCATTAAAACATAGCATAGAATCATAGAATCAACCAGGTTGGAAGAGACCTCCAAGATCATCCATTCTGTCCTAACATAAGCTTTGCTGGTTGTTTTGTTTGCCTNGTGACTCTATGAAGTAAGAATAAACTGTGCAAGGTATTATGCTGACTAGGTGCAACAAGAGCTTTAGTGATTTCACATGGATTCCACTTGAATGTGTAAACAACTTACCCCACTCTGGTCTGGGACACTGGATCTGTTCACTTCCTCTTTGCTCCACTCTAATATCTCTCCTCTAATCTCCATTAAAACATAGCATAGAATCATAGAATCAACCAGGTTGGAAGAGACCTCCAAGATCATCCATTCTGTCCTAACATAAGCTTTGCTGGTTGTTTTGTTTGCCTGTCTGGCAAAGTAGAGGGAGAAAGAGAGGGTAGTTTTGAGCCCTTTTGGGCAGTTTTATTTGTCCAGGAGGAAGTTTGGATTTCTGTATTATTATTCTGTATATAATTGTAAGTACTTGCAAATATATATTTTCTATACAGAATCACAGAATCAACCAGGTTGGAAGAGACCTCCAAGATCAGCCAGTCCAACCTAGCACCCAGCCCTAGACAATCAACCAGACCATGGCACTAAGTGTCTCAGCCAGGCTTTTCTTCAACACCTCCAGGGATGGTGACCACCACCTCCCTGGGCAGCCCATTCCAATGCCAATCACTCTCTCTGCCAACAACCTCCTCCTAACATCCAGTCTATACTTCCCCCAGCACAACTTGAGACTGTGTCCCCTTCTTCTGTTGCTGCTTGCCTAGCAGAAGAGACCAACCCCACCTGGCTACAACCTCCCTTGAGGTAGTGGTAGACAGCAATGAGGTCAGCCCTGAGCCTCCTCTTCTGCAGGCTGCACACCCCCAGCTCCCTCAGCCTCTCCTCACAGGGCTGTGCTCCAGGCCCCTCTCCAGCTTTGTTGTCCTTCTCTGGACACCTTCCAGTATCTCAACATCTCTCTTGAATTGAGGAGCCCAGAATTGGACACAGTACTCAAGGTGTGGCCCTGTAATACACCTAACTGAAGAGGAGATCAAGGTTCTCAATGAAACCTTGAAGTATAATTAGTTGTAACATCAGTATAGAAGCCATGGGCACAACTCTGATTTAGCCTCTTTAGTAGACTTCTATTTAATATATTTGCACTGTGTCTTGTGTTTGAGTTCCATGAAGAATCCCTATCTATTAGTGCTCCATGCAAACTGCTCTGCATGCCCCTGTTAAGCAGAGCCTCTCTTTCAAACCCAACTGAAGAGGAGATCCAGGTTCTCAATGAAAAGGGCAGGTTTGAAGTGCAGTTAGTTGTAACTATTAAAAAGGCTAAATCAGAGTTGTGCCCATGGCTTCTGTTTAATATATTTGCACTATGTCTTGTGCTTGAGTTTCATGAACAATTCAGATCTATTAGTGCTCCATGCAAACTGCTCTGCATGCCCCTGTTAAGCAGACAAAGCCTCTCTTTCAAAGAGAACTTTAATTCCTGCTTTGAGGAAAGCTTTTTATCACAGTATCACAGTACCACCATGGCTGGAAGAGACCTCATAGATCATCAAGTCCAACCTGTTACCACAGAGCTCAAGGCTAGACCATGGCACCAAGTGCCACGTCCAATCCTGCCTTGAACAGCTCCAGGGACGGCTACTCCACCACCTCCCTGGGCAGCCCATTCCAGTAGCCAATGACTCTCTCAGTGAAGAACTTTCTCCTCACCTCAAGCCTAAATTTCCCCTGGCATAGCCTGAGGCTGTGTCCTCTTGTTCTGGTGCTGGCCGCCTGAGAGAAGAGAGCAACCTCCTGCTGGCTACAACCACCCCTCAGGTAGTTGTAGACAGCAATAAGGTCACCCCTGAGCCTCCTCTTCTCCAGGCTAAACAACCCCAGCTCCCTCAGCCTCTCCTCGTAGGGCTGTGCTCGAGGCCTCTCACCAGCCTCGTTGCCCTTCTCTGGACACGCTCAAGCATCTCAATGTCCCTCTTAAACTGGGGGGCCCAGAACTGGACACAGTACTCAAGGTGCGGTCTAACCAGTGCAGAGTACAGGGGCAGAATGACCTCCCTGCTCCTGCTGGCCACACCATTCCTGATGATTGGGTTTTGATGCAGCATGACCCTTGGTGCTTTGGGGAGCAGAACTATTGGTGCCAGGACATGATGATTCAGTTTTCAGCCATTACCCAGAAGTGTGAGCTTGTAAAGGATTCTGAGATCTGCAAGTAGAAGTGCATGCAAAACCACACAGCTGCACTGCCAAAGAGAAGGGGAAAATCAGACAAACAGCAGCTAATTTGCACACAGTTGCAAAACTCTAAACACAGATGCACAGCATTTCCTTTCTTCAGTTTCTGCCCATTAACCTTCCTCAAGCTCATTAGTTTTTAACTTCTAGACTTAACAAAAAGCTGCAGGGTCCTGAAAAGCCCCTCCTGTATTTTGTAACAGGTCCAAAACCTCTGAGCTCCCAGAGGAAAAGCACCAGGGGAAGTTTCAGAAGTGCTAGGATTAAATCCAGATACGTGGGGGCAGGGAGAGGCAAGAAATGGGTGAGAGTTGAAGTGTCCTCAAGTGATTCATGATGTGCACAGCTTCTGCAGCTATTTTTATTTTGATTTAAATCCAGCCAAGAGACACCAGGAGATATTCTGCATGCTCTGGGCTTCAGGAAGGTCTCTTGTCTTGTTGATCTTAACTGTTTGTCTCCAAAGGCAATTACACATCCTGATTTGGCAACACATCATTGCCCATGCAGTTATTTTCACACCATGATGTGGACACTTCATGCCTGGAAGCGTTTGAGACTAGGCTGGCTGAGGCCTGGAGCTGCCTGGTCTAGTGGAAGGTGTCCCTGAACATGGCAGAGGGGTGGGAGCTAGAGTATCTTTAAGGTCCCTTGAACTCAAACCATTGTATGAAGAGTCTGTGAGTTGCAGGCAAGCAGAAGATGGAAGAAACATTTGCATTTAACACACAGGCAATGATACTAACTGATAAAAGGCAATACACACAACTGCAAAATGCAAACTAGCAGCTAGAACCAGTGAGGACAGATTTGCCCCTCATTAGCCATCTTGTTTTCTTGTTCCAAGGCCAGCAACCAGGCAGGCACAGAGAACAGGTCTTGCATGATTCCCCAAAAGCCATCCTGTAGCTGGTACATGACTGAATAATTACTTGTATCACCAAGTCGAGGCTGAGAGACCTGGGGCTGTTTAGTCTAGAGAAGAGCAGCCTGAATCATAGAATCAACCAGGTTGGAAGAGACCTCCAAGCTCAGCCAGTCCAACCTAGCACCCAGCCCTGGCCAATCAACCAGACCATGGCACTAAGTGCCTCAGCCAGGCTTTTCTTCCACACCTCCATAGATGGCAACTCCACCACCTCCCTGGGCAGCCCATTCCAGTGGCAAATCACTCTCTCTGTGAAAGGAGGTCTGATCAGTCCTCAGCAAGAGTTAAAGAGGCAAGAGGATGGGGCCAGACTCTTGTCAGTGGTACCCAGCAACAGGACAAGGTACAAAAGGCACAAACTGAACCCAGAATATTCCATATGAACAGCAGGGGGAAATTCTTTGCTGTGAGAGTGCTGGAGGCCTGGAGCAGGCTGCCCAGAGAGGTTGTGGGGTCTCTTCTGAGTTCCTTCAGCTGCTCCTTATACACCAGCCCTCTGGATACCCTCCAGGACCTCGATGTCTTCCTATACAGTAGCACCCAGAACTGAACCCAGTCCTCAAGCTGTGGTCTTACCAGGGCCATGTACAGAGGCACCATCACTTCCCTACTCCTGCTGGACACACTGTGTCCTTTTGAGCATAGATTTCCACTTCCATGGAATTCTCAGGCAGAGAATTCCCATTATATTTCATGTCATGAAATAAAACACATAAGCTGTCACTGCCTTCTCAACAGGCACCTTTACTGGCCATGTGATTTCTATTAAGTTTAAAGCACAGTTTAGCAATACATATTCCATTTTCTACTTCCATCCACAAGCCAGATGAAAGCAGTTTAGGTGAAACATTGCACGTGGACAGAAAACCTGTCAAAGGCTCCTGTATGAATAGCAAGCTGAGAATGGATTTCTTGCACCATAAAGATCAAAACACTCAAAAGGGATAAACAAAAAGTAGCCTTCAGCATTAATCATCCAGTCACACTCAATCTGACTTCTGGCATCAACCAAGTGAGCCTGATTATAAAGGAATATTGTCTTTGGACATTGTTATCTTGCCTCATTCACTTGCCAGCTCCCTTGCCTAGCTGCCAAGTTCCCACTGCTCTCCTTCCCAGTCCACCCTTGGCCATGCAGAAGCACAGGGGGTGCTGTCTGGCATCATCCCTTGCCCTGGCACTCTGCAGAGGTGACACTGCACCACAAACCGTGGACACCTAACTGCTTATGCCTTAGCTCAGGTAAGTGACACAGAGCAGTCAGACTCATGAGTGCTCCTGTGAGTCTCCTCCAAGCACTAATTCAGCATCTTTAGCATGGATCTCTGTGAATGATATCGACACCATCAGTTACACCTGGTGAGGCTACATCTGGGTACCATGTTCAGCTCTGGGCTCTCCAGTTCAACTGGGACAGGGAACTACAGGAGTGAGTTGCAAGGACAGTTAAGAGACTGAAACATCTGCCTGGTGAGGAAAGGCTGAGAGACATAGTGCTGTTTATCCTGGAGAAGAGCAGCCTGAGAGGGGATCTTATTAATGTTTGTAAGTATCTGAAGGGTTAGTGTCAAGAAGAAGGCACCAGTCTCATTTCAGTGGTGCCCAGTGATAGGACAAGGATCAGTGGGTACCAACTGAAACCCAGAAGGTTCCATCTGAACATGAGGAGAAAATTCTTTGCTGTGAGGGTGCTGGAGCCCTGGAGCAGTCTGCCCAGAGAGGTTGTGGAGTCTCCTTCTCTAGAGACTTTCAAAACCCATCTGGATGTGTTCCTGAGTGATCTGCCCTAGGTGACCCTGCTTTAGCAGGAGGGTTGGACTCAATGATTTCCAGAGATCCCTTCCAACCCCTAACATTATATGAATCTATACACAGATCTCAAAGACTGAGATGTTTATTTCTGTACTGTCAGAGAAAAGAGAAGAGGAAATTGAGAGAATAACTGTATTATACCAAGGAGATAATTTACATTTTGCCCATCTAGCCCATCTCTTCCCTGGAATTACTCCTGACATATATATATATTTGGGGTGCTCATTCAGCTCAGGTTTCTACCATTTGGCTGGGAAGTACCCAAGTGTTAACTGCTGCTGACATTGAGCCAAGTCACATACACTGTCTCCTGAGTGATTGTTTTCCAACCTGGACTTCAAGGTGTTAGTTGGCTGAGAAGCATCCACAGCAGCTCCCTACAGCAGGCAGCACACTTAGATCTTGTCAGGCAGATCATATGATCATAGGATGTTAGGGGTTGGAAGGGAACCAAAGAGATCATCAAGTCCAACCCCCCTGCCACAGCAGAAGCACACAATCTAGCACAGATCACAGAGGAACACATCCAGACAGGCCTTGAAAGGCTCCAGAGAAGGAGACTCCACAACCTCTCTGGGGAGCCTGTGCCAGTGCTCTGGGACCCTTACACTAAAGAAGTTCCCCCTTGTGTTGAGGTGGAACCTCCTGTGCTGCAACTTACACCCATTGCTCCTTCTCCTGTCCTAGGGAGCAGTGAGCAGAGCCTGTCCCCCCATCCTGGCAGCCCTCAGATACTTAGAAACATTTATCAAATCCCCTCTCAGTCTTCTCTTTCTCCAGACTAAACAGCCCCAGGTCCCTCAGTCTCTCCTCATAAGCCATGCCCTCCTGTTCCCTCATCATCTTCGTAGCCCTCTGCTGGACCCTCTCCAGCAGATCCCTGTCCCTCTTCAACTGGGGAGCCCAAAACTGAACACAGTATTCAAGATGAGGTCTCACCAGGGCAGAGTAGATCATGCCACAGTCCCTCGCTGCACACCTCATGTAGCTGACTCCACGGACTAAAGATCACTCAGCAGACTTAGAACAGCACTGGCAGTTCTTCAGGGTCCTTATCTCTTAGGTGGGCAGGTGGGATACATCAAATATGCACTTATTCTTTTCAGGTGTGGCTCAGAGGCTTTTAGCACTTAGCAGCTGACACCAGTCACTCTAGTTACATAACAGCACTCATCGTAAGCAGCTGCTAAAAATGGAATGCAGTTGTGATGGTGATACCAGGCAGGCATTTCACCTTTTAAAATGTGCATTAAATAAGCAGGTAAAGAAAACCCACCAGATCACTGAATCCCAGAGAGGACCTCTGAAGATCATCCAGTCCAATCCCTCTCCTAAAGCAGGGTCACACACCGCACCTTGCCCAGGATCACGGCATCCAGAGGGATTTGGAATCTCTTCAGAGCAGACTCCACAGCCTCTCTGAGCAGCCTGCTCCAGGGCTCCAGCACCCTCACAGCAAAGACTTTGGAGGGCAGGGATGCCATCCAGAGAGACCTTGACAGGCTGGAGAGGTAGGCACAAGCCAACCTCAGGAGGTTCAACAAGACCAAGTGCAAGGTCCAGCAGCTGGGTCGAGGCAATGCCAAGCACAAATCCAGGCTGGGCAGTGAGTGGCTGGAGAGCAGCCCTGAGGAGAGGGACTTGGGGGTGCTGCTGGACCAGAAGCTCAACAGGAGCCAGCAGTGTGCACTTGCAGCCCAGAAAGCCAAGCAGAGCCTGGGCTGCAGCAGCAGAAGTGTGGCCAGCAGGGNGAAGTTGTTGAGCATGAGAGTGGTGAGAGCCTGGAATGGGTTGCCCAGGGAGGTGGTTGAGGCCCCCTCCTTGGAGGTGTTTAAGGCCAGGTTGGTTGAGGCTCTGGCCAGGCTGATGTAGGGTAGGGTGTCCCTGCCTATGGCAGGGGGGTTGGAACTAGATGATCCTTGTGATCCCTTCCAACCCTGACTGATTCTATGATTCTAAGTTGTGGCCAGAGCAGTAACTAAAGGATGAATTTGTTGTGCCTGTACATTCAGGCCAGGTATACCAGCTGGCAGGGTGCTTTGCATACTGCTCATCTGTGACCTTCAGTGGGCAGCAGCTGTCAATGGGTCACCTTAGATGGTTTCCAATCACAGATGGTTACTTCTTGTTAACCAGCTGCTGGAATTCATCATGTGCTGGGCTGACTAAACTCAAACATCTCTGCTAATCACCACTGTAAACACAAGCAAAAGCTGTAAAAGCCTCTACATACTACACAGCTGTGTTGGAGACACAAAGGACAGTTGCAGTCATTAAAAGGAGTGCTTGTTGCCTGCTCTCACTCATACCAGAACACATGCAAAACTTCCACAAATGCCACATTTAGCAACACCTGAATTTCAAGGATCTGGGGGTTGAGTGTGCAGCTGAAATCTCTTCAGCATGCACACTATTTTAAGTAAAAACCAACAAACAATTAAAAGCCAAACAAAAAGAAACCACTAAACCCCACACATACAGGATCCCAGGCTCACAGGATATTAGGGGTTGGAAGGGACCCAAGGAGATCATTGAATCCAACCCCCCTGCCAGAGCAGGAGCACACAATCTAGCACAGATCACAGAGGAACACATCCAGACAGGCCTTGAAAGGCTCCAGAGGAGACTCCATAACCTCTCTGGGGAGCCTGTGCCAGTGCTCTGGGACCCTTACAGGAAAGAAGTTCCCCCTTGTGTTGAGGTGGAAGCTCTTTTGTTGCAACTTACACCCATTGCTCCTTGTCCTATCCCAGGGAGCAGTGAGCAGAGCCTGTCCCCCCATCCTGGCAGCCTTCAGATACTTAGAAACATTTATCAAATCCCCTCTCAGTCTTCTCCAGACTAAACAGCCCCAGGTCCCTCAGCCTCTCCTCATAAGCCATGCCCTCCAGTCGCCTCATCCTCCCCATAGCCCTCTGCTGGATCCTCTCCAGCAGATCTCTGTCTCTCTTCAACTGGGGAGCCCAAAACTGAACACAGTATTCAAGATGAGGTCTCACCAGGGCAGGGTAGAGGGGAACGAGAACCTCCCTTGATCAAACCATACAAAAAACCTCACCAAAACCCAAAACAACTCAAAAAACCCCAGAAGGCAAACTCCATCCTAGGCTGCATTAAAAGCAGTGTGGCCACTCGGTCAAGAGAGTCATTCTGGCACTTTGCTGTGGTGTGACCTCACCTGGAGTACTGCATCCAGCTCTGGAGCCTTCAACACAAGAAGGACGTGGACCTGATGGAGCTGGTTCAGGGGAGGGCCATGAAGATGATCAGAGGGCTGGAACACCTCTGCTACAAGGACAGGCTGAGGGAGCTAAGATTGTTCAGCCTGCAGAAGAGAAGGCTCCAGAGAGACCTAACGGCAGCCTTCCAGTACATGAAGGGGGCTACAAGGAGTCTGCAGAGAGACTGTTTCCAAAGGCCTGCAGCGATAACACAAGATGCAGTGATTTGAAATTAGAGAAGAACAGATTTAGATTGGATGCTAGGATCAAGTTCTGCACCATGAGAGTGCTGGGACACTGCAACAGGTTGCCCAAGGCAGCAGTTGAGGCTCCATCTGTGGAGATACTCAATATCAGGTTCAACAAGGCACTGTGCAACCTGATCCAGTGGAAAGTGTCCCTGTTGACTGTAGGGGGACTGGACTAGATGATGCTTGGAGGACCCATCCAAACCAAACCATTCTATGATTCTATGGAAACATCAAGCTACTAAAACATGACATAGTCAAGGTTTAGTCAAGGTCTTGTCAGTGAGAAACTAATGACTGGACTTGATGATCCTGAAGGTCTTTTCCAATCTAAGAAATTCTGTGAACCTGCTAAATATGCACACAGCAAAAAATTACTTCAGCTGCTAGACTGGAACAGGCTGGAAAGAAAAAGCTTATGTGCTCCTGGAATTTCCCTCACCAGGGTGATATGTGGCAACGAGAAGTTTACAGTGTTTCACACTCCTCGCCAACCTCTAGCCTCACCCAGCTCCAGTATGCTCCTGATGAATTATAGGAAGCATAGGATCACAGAATCAACCAAATTGGAAGAGACCTCCAAGCTCAGCAAGTCCAACCTAGCACCCAGCCCTGTCCAGTCAACCAGACCATGGCACTAAGTGCCTCAGCCAGGCTTTGTTTCAACACCTCCAGGGACGGTGACTCCACCACCTCCCTGGGCAGCCCATTCCAATGCCAATCACTCTCTCTGCCAACAACTTCCTCCTAACATCCAGCCTAGACCTCCCCCAGCACAACTTGAGACTGTGTCCCCTTGTTCTGTTGCTGGTTGCCTGGCAGAAGAGACCAACCCCACCTAGCTACAGCCTCCCTTCAGGTAGTTGTAGACAGCAATGAGGTCTGCCCTGAGCCTCCTCTTCTGCAGGCTGCACACCCCCAGCTCCCTCAGCCTCTCCTCTTAATGCTTGTATTCCAGGCCCCTCACCAGCTTTGTTGTCCTTCTCTGGACACCTTCCAGCACCTCAACATCTCTCTCGAATTCAGGAGCCCAGAACTGGACACAGCACTCAAGGTGTGGCCTGACCAGTGCTGAGTACAGGGGCAGAATATCCTCCCTTGTCCTACTGGCTACACTGTTCCTGATCCAGGCCAGGATGCCACTGGCCTCTGCCCACCCATCCAGCCTGGCAAGATCCCTCTGCAGGACTCTCCTACCCTCCAACAGCTCCACACCTGCTCCTAGCTTGGAGTCATCTGCAAACTTACTGATGCTGGACTCAATTCCCTGGTCCAGATCATCAATAAAGACACTGAACAGGACTGGGCCCCACACTGATCCTTGGGGCACACCACTAGTGCCAGCTGCCAACTGGATGGGGCACCATCCACCACCACTCTCTAGGCCTGATCCTTCAGCCAGTTCTTGACCCATATCAGAGTGAATCTGTGCAAGCCACGAGCTGCCAGCTTTGCCGGGAGCTTGTTGTGGCAGACAGCGTCAAAGGCTTTGCATCTGACAAAGCAGGGAATGCCCTTACCAATTCCACATGAAACCAATCTGTTGGGAGGACTTGAGCAATCCACACTCTGTAGCCACCATTTACAGGGTCCACAGATGAGGGTGTACTTTAAAGGTTAGTCACAACACTCAGTAAGCACTTATATAATCCTAGAAGGCTCCTTCACATCTATAAAACTGCATTCAGAGACCAGTCAGACTACTCTGAGCAGTGTCAGCACCTCACAAACAGGCATGAGTCTTAAATGGGTTCTTCATCTAGCTGTGGGACAGTTACTGACACTGTTTAGCACTGTTCTGAACACAGAAACACAACTGGGGGAAGAAGTCAGCTCTCACTCAAGATCACAGTCTGTGTTTGTACAGCTGCTGGCACAGAAATCAGCTGAATGTTCTCTTTCAGAAACAGCAGCAGCAAACTCAAAGCTTTCAAAACAAGGCTTTACTACAATCCACTTCAGCATGTCAAGCAGATGCTGGGTTATTTTTAGAGCTACCAACATTCACTCTCTGCCTTAGCTCCTACTCCAGAAGCAAAATGGAGATGAAAGCAGTGTTTATTCTCTTATGACCCAAAATTCAGAGATCTTTCTGGAACTGTCCCAGTAATAATAATAAAAGGCTTTAATATCAATTTAATTTGACATTCTCAATTACAGCTACACAAAGCATGAACCAGTTCTGCATCCAGTTCTGGAGCCCTCGTTACAAGAAGGATGTGGAGATGCTGGAGTGTGTCCAGAGAAGGGCCATGAGGATGATCAGAGGGCTGGAGCATCTCTCCTACGAGGACAGACTGAAGAGCTGGGGCTATTCAGTCTGCAGAAGAGGAGGCTTCCAGGTGACCTTCTTGTGGCCTTCCAGGATCTGAAGGGGGCCTACAAAAAAGCTAAACAGGGACTCTTCAGGCTCTCAGGGAGTGACAGGACTGGAGGGAATGGAGCAAAGCTGGAGGTGGGGAGATTCAGGGTGGCCGTGAGGAGGACATTGTTGAGCATGAGAGTGGTGAGAGGCTGGAATGGGTTGTCCAGGGAGGTGGTATCCTGTCCCTGGAGGTGTTTAAGGCCAGGTTGGATGAGGCTGTGGCCAGGCTGATCCAGGGTAGAGTGTCCCTGCCCATGTCAGGGGGGTTTGAACTAGATGATCCTTGCGGTGCCTTCCAACCCTGACTGATTCTAGGATTCTGTGAACCATCTCAATCTATTAACAATACTTCACATTTCCTTCTTCAGAATCTTAATGACAACTCTACAAACCTGTTGCTCCTTGCATATAAAGACCTTTTACACTTTAGCTGCCAAATACTACTCCAGACCCTATCAATCACTACAGGTTGTATATGACACAGCCACACAACAGAAAATCTGATTGAAATCATTTTGTCCCAGCAAACTGAGGGATCACAACTACCTAAAAGGAGGCTGTAGTGAGGCTAGAGCTGGTCTCTTCTCCCAAATTACTAATGATAGGACAAGAGGAAATGGCCTCAAGTTGCATCAGGGGAGGTTTAGGTTGGATGTTGGGAGGAAGTTCTTTCCTGAGCAGGTGGTCAGGCACTGGAACAGGCTGCCCAGGGAGGTGGTGGAGTCACCATCCCTGGAGGTGTTTAAAAGGAGAGTGGATGTGGTGCTTGAGGCTATGGTCTGGTGATGAAGGATGCTGGGATGAAGGTTGGACTGGCTGATCCTGGTGGTCCTTTCCAAGCATAGTGATTGATAGTGGTGAGATGTTGTGCTGAGGGATTTGGGTTAGTCAAGGACTTGTCAGTGTGAAACTAATGCTTGGACTCAATGAGCTTGAAGGGCTTTGCCAATCTGTGACATTCTGTGATTGTGTGAAAAATAAGATGGGAAGTAAGGGACATAATAAAATAAGAGAGGAAGTGTAAATGGGTGTAAGCACAGCACCCTCCTGTGCTGTAAGAACAGCACAGGAGGTTCCAGCTCAACACAAGGGGCAACTTCTTTAATGTAAGGGTCCCAGACCACTGGAACAGGCTCCCCAGAGAGGTTGTGGAGTCTCCTTCTCTGGAGACTTTCAAGGCCTGTCTGGATGTGTTCCTCTGTGATCTGTGCTAGACTGTGTGCTCCTGCTCTGGCAGGGGGGTTGGACTCAATGATCTCCTTGGGTCCCTTCCAACCCCTAATATCCTGTGATCACAAATAACAGCACACACAACCATCCTGATACCATTCAGATCCTGCATACAGCTGTTGAAAGGCTGGCAGCAGATCGCTTTTCATAGGCAAAAAGAAAAGAGGCAGGCACTACTGCCAAAAGCTGAATTCAGCTGCAGCTCAGTGTTCCCTACATATTTATCCTGCTCTAGGCATGGCCTCTATGTATCTATTCATATTCATATTTTATCTTTAATAAGAAATGAAAGAAAATACAACTCAGACTCCCAAGTGAGCCTGTCTAAACTATCCAAGAGGGTTATCTCAGACATATTTCAATGCTGTTAGCAATAAAAGGACCAGCCAAAATCTACTTCCCAACTATTTGATATAAGCATTCTATGTATATAAGTGATTTGAAACATTCCACTGTGGCTGCAGGAAACTTCTTTAGCTTCACTATAGAAAGATGCCAGAAGTAATTTGGTCATTGTGTTAAAGCTCCCAGCTGCTCTACAGACTTTAAGGAGAAAAAGGTAGATCCCAGGAAGGGATGAACAAGGGAGCAGAGGCTCTTCTCTTGCTGCCTTTGACACACTTGAGTGTCTCCATGGGAAAAACTCCTGCAGAATTTCAAACTAAGTTTTCCAAATATGTAGGAGAAGTTTTTTTCCATGGCTTTATCTTCACTCTTGCTAGAAATTTAACAGTTCTAATTCAGCTGCAGCCACCTAAAGGGAATTGATATGGATCAATGAAGAAACACTTCATCCCGCATTTTGCAATAGGTCCTGTGTAATTGATTGCAGAATAGATCATAGAATCAGTCAGGGTTGGAAGAGACCACAAGGATCAGCCAGTTCCAACTCCCCTCCCATGCCCAGGGACACCCTACCCTAGAGCAGTCTGGCCACAGCCTCATTCAGCCTGGCCTTAAACACCTCCAGCCATGGGGCCTCAACCACCTCCCTGGGCAACCCATTCCAGCCTCTCACCACTCTCATGCTCAACAACTTCCTCCTCACAGGCAGGCTGAACCTCCCCACCTCCACCTTTGCTCCATTCCCCCTAGTCCTGTCACTCCCTGAGAGCCGAAAATGTCCCTCCCCAGCTTTTTTGTAGGCTCCTTTCAGAGACTGGAAGGTCACCATGCAGCCTCCTCCAGACTGAACAGCCTCAACTCTTTCAGTCTGTTCTCACAAGAGAGGTGCCCCAGCCCTCTGAGCATCCTCCTGGCCCTTCTCTGGACACACTCCAGCATCTCCACATCCTTCTTGTAATGGGGGCTCCAGAACTGGATGCCCTAGCGGTAAAGTGTTACAACTCCACTTCTGACCTCTTTCTGTTCAGTGCATCTAAGTTAGGCAATTCCATTAACTTTTCTTTTTTTCCCTAATGGTAATTTTTCCATCACCTAAGAGGATACTGGAATTACAGCAGCAAAGTTAATGAAGCTACCCACTCAGCAGAGAATATGGCCTAGCACCATCAGCAAGTCCAAGTCACCTACAGCAGACAGACTAACTTTCTTAACAGAACATTCTGATTTTTTTCACTTCTTATCCACATACAGGCAGCAGGGAACCAAAGGTTCAAACCTCCACATGACCAAGGCAAGTGGAGAAAAATCTACAGCACTTTCAAGTTTTACAGGAGTCATACTTAAGAATCTTGATGTAGATTAGAC
>WAAF01019231.1:0-11072 GCA_013400475.1 Tricholaema leucomelas
AAAAATCTCAAATTAAAACTCAAATTAAAACGCAAACTTAAAAATCGAATTTAAGAAACATTCAAATGAAAAAATCAAATTTAAAAAAGTCAATAAAAAAAAAACAACAAATTTAAAAATCAAATTAAAGGAAATCAGAAAAACCCTCCACGTACACACACACACAAAAAAAACCCTCCTAATTTAAACACCACAGGAGGTACAAAGCCAAATTGAGGATGCAGATTCCCTGCATGCACATAATTACAAGCGTGTGAGTCACTGGAGTCAGCAGGGCTGCTCATCTACCTAAGCAGCAGCCTAGAGAGGCTGTCTGGCTGCACTCAGCTTCAGGGGGGAGCAGCTAACTGGGGGGGTTATTTATTTCTTTATGAAGCTGTTGCTTAAGGGGGTAGCAGTGGGGAGAGAAAATTGCAGGGTGAATTTAGGCTGATTAAAGAATCGCGGTATGGCTACGCAGGCATTTCTAAGGCACGGTGTGAGACTGGAAGGAGTCTGGGTTTGTGGTGCTGCTAAATTAGTGGAGGAAAGAGGATCTGAATTTCATAGAGACAATAAGAGTGGAAATCCCAGAGGGATGTTTTTTCTTTGCTGTAGCCCTCCAGATGCAATGTTTTATACATGTATTTTTTTACTGTGCATACAAACAGTTGTTAGTATTTGCTGGGTACGTGCAGGAATGTGATGGGAGCTTTGCTTCCTCTTAGAATAATGCATGCAGGTGACATTTAGGTTTGCTTGGTTTGTAGTTTTTCATCTTCTTCTTAAATGATGAAATAAAACCAGAAGGAAACGCAGAAATAAGGACATAAGGAATAGAATCATAGAATCAACCAGGTTGGAAGAGACCTCTAAGATCATCCAGGCCAACCTAGCACCCAGCCCTGGCCGATCAACCAGACCATGGTACTAAGTGCCTCAGCCAGGCTTTGCTTCAACACCCCCAGGGACGGTGACTCCACCACCTCCCTGGGCAGCCCATTCCAATGCCAATCACTCTCTCTGCCAACAACTTCCTCACAACATCCAGCCTATACTTCCCTGGCACAGCTTGAGGCTGTGTCCCCTTGTTCTATTGCTGCTTGCCTGGGAGAAGAGACCAACCCCAGCTGGCTACAGCCTCCCTTCAGGTAGTTGTAGACAGCAATGAGGTCTGCCCTGAGCCTCCTCTTCTCCAGGCTAAACAACCCCAGCTCCCTCAGCCTCTTCTCATAGGGTTTGTGCTCCAGATCCCTCACCAGCTTTGTTGCCCTTCTCTGGACACCTTCCAGTACCTCAACATCTCTCTTGAATTGAGGAGCCCAGAACTGGACACAGCAGTCAAGGTGTGGCCTGAGCAGTGCTGAGTACAGGGGCAGAATAACCTCCCTCATCAGTATCTGCAACTCCTGTGTCTGGGAAGATAAAAGTCCAGAGACAGAACTGTAACATAGACATGTATGAGGTTGTTTTACTCTGTCATTGTTGGGACCTGTTTCTTTTTGTTTACATCTGTTTATGTACTTAAGAGATATTCATAAACAAATTCTTGCTCTCCTACATGTTTGTTTTCTTAATGAGAATTTAGTTTTCTCTAGCTAATTTGGACTCATCAGAGTGTGCTTAACTTCAACAGCACATTTATATCTGTTGGTTAAGCATAATGCTGTCAGGCTAACTACTGATGCCGTGTCCCAAGCCATGTGCTGAAATCTCTGCTGTAGAGTCTGTCTCTGAGACCAATGCATGGTTCTCCTGCCTCTCTACTCTGTCCTGGTGAGGCTGCATCTGGAATACTGTGTTCAATTCTGGGCCCTCCAGTTCAAGAAGGACCTAGAACTGCTTGAGAGAGCCCAGCACAGAGCCATAAAGATTCTGAAGGGAATGGAACATCTCTATTATGAGGAGAGCCTGAGGGAGCTGGGGCTGTGCTGCTTAGAAGAGACTGAGAGATGACCTCATCAAAGTTATCAATACGTGCAGGTGAGTGCCAGGAGGCTGGAGCCAGGCTCTGCTGGGTAATGCCTCATGACAGGACAAAGGGCAATGGGTGGAAGCTGAGGCATAGGAAGTTTCATTTAAGCATGAGAAGGAATTTTTTCCCTGTGAGGGTGACAGAACCCTGGAACAGGCTGTCCAGGGAGGTTGTGGAGTCTCCCTCTCTGGAGATATTCAAAGCCTGTCTGGAGGTGTTCCTATGTGATCTGCTTTAGGTGCTCCTGCTCTGTCAAGAGGGGTGGACTGGCTGAGCTTCGGAGGTCCCTTCCAGCCCCTGTGATTCTGTGATATAGAGTTGCTGAAGCGTGTCCAGAGATGGACAACAATGCTGGGGGAGGGTCTGGAGCACAAGTTTGATGAGGAGCAGCTGAGGCAGTTGAGATTCCTTAATCTGGAGAAGAGAAAGCTGAGAGAAGACCTCATTGCTCTCTACAATTACTTGAAATGTGGTCAGAGCCAGGTGGAGTTGATCATCTTCTCCCTAGCATCTGGTGACAGATGAGAGAAAATGGCCTGAAATTGTGCCAGGGGAGATTTGGATCAGATGTTAGGGAATTTTTTTTTTTGAAGGAGTGGTCAGGGATTGGAACAGACTGTCCAGGGAGGTGGTGTGGTCCCGAAAAATGTGGACATGGCACTCTGTTTTAACATTGGCATGGGCTGCCTGGAGAGGTGGTGGAGTCACCATCCCTGGGGGTGTTCAGGAAAAGACTGGATGAGGCTCTTAGTGCCATGGTCTAGTTGACTGGATAGGGCTGGGTGCTAGGTTGGACTGGATGATCTTGGAAGGCTCTTCCAACCTGGTTGATTCTATTCTATTCTAACAGCCATGGTGATGTTAGGCTGAAGGTTGAATTCCATGATCTTAGAGGTCTTTTCCAAGCAAAACAGTTCTATGATTCTATGACATTCCACAGACTGCTCACCCACCACTATCAGGAAGAACAGACTATTCTTCCTATTTTTAAATAAGCCTCTCTTGTTATTGTCTCTTTCAGCCTCCTGAAGTGTTCCATTGCATAATATTCCCATTTCTCTTTGCAGATCTTCTCCAGTGGTGCACACTTTTGTTCAGTTCTCTCAAAACTCAGCACAGCTTTTCTTCAGTGAAGGATGGTTATTTTATGAGTATCTCTCTATGCTACTTGACCCCTCATGACAGCATTTTTGAAACAGCAGGGCTTTGGTTATTCACAGTAGTAGAGGCTGTGCTCTTTAAGTTTTTCACTCTCTTTTATCATGCAGATGGCTAATGGAAATATCAGGACCAGCAGACTCAGGTGCAATGTAGAATCATAGAATTGTAGAATCAACCAGGTTGGAAGAGCCCTCCAAGAGCATCCAGTCTAACCTATCACCCAGCCCTAGCTAATCATAGAATCAACCAGGTTGGAAGAGACCTCCAAGATCATCCAGTCCAACCTATGACTATCTTCCCTTCATCACAGACAGGGTAATTTTCTTTCAGAATTACCCTTTCCCATGAATGAAAAGGGACAGAGTAACATCTTCAATGCCTCACTTAATATAGCTCATATAAAATGAAAGAATCATAGAATTGAATCAACCAGGTTGGAAGAGACCTCCAAGATCATCCAGCCCAACCTAGTACCCAGCCTTAGCCAGTCAAGTTGACCACAGTACTAAGTGCCTCATCCACTCTTTTCTTGAACACCTCCAGGGACAGCGACTCCACCACCTCCCTGGGCAGCCCATTCCAATGCCAATCACTCTCTCTGCCAACATCTTCCTCCTAATATCCATTCTATGCCTCCTCAAGCACACTGCAAAGCCCTTCTTAATGCAATCATCTATTTAAACTCTATTTTCCAGCAGTTATACCCATCCTGAAACAAATTCTCCCTGAACAGTTTTCTCTAGCTTTGTCCTGAGGTGTTGCCAAAAGCCTTACTGAGGCGAAGGTGTGTGACTTCTACTGCAGCTTCCATATCAACTTGTCATTGTCCTGTCACAGGAAGAATTGAGATTGTTTTGAAGTGATTGTTCCTGACAAATCAACTCAGACTGTTGTTTATCTTGTTCCCTTTTCAGGGCTTATGAAAAAGCCCTTCATTTAATTGTTTGTTCCTGTGCTTTTAGGTGATTTGGAGTCGGGTTGGCAACTCTCTGGCTTAAGTATAAGCTTCTGTTGGCTCTGCCCAGTTTTCTAATGCCTCACAAGTCACAGATGAATCCTCAAATACAGTGAATAATGATTGTGGCATTGCCTCAGCCAGATCTTTAAATACAAAAAGTAACAAGGCTAATTATTTTTTAACCTTTTATTTGTTTGTATAAGCCTTACTCCACTGGCACTACTGGCTGCCATACTGGGCTGGCCTCTCTGCTGAAGACAGAGGCAAAAGAAACCCAAGATCACAGAATCATAGAATCAGTCAGGGTTGGAAGGGACCACAAGGATTAGCCAGTTCCAACCCCTCTGATATGCCCAGGCACACCCTACCCTAGAGCAGGCTGCCCACAGCCTCATCCAGCCTGGCCTTAAACACTTCCAGGGATGGGGACTCAACCACCTCCCTGGGCAACCCATTCCAGGCTCATGCTGAAGAACTTCTTCCTCATGTCCAGCCTGAACCTACCCACCTCCAGCTTTGCTCCATTCCCCCCAGTCCTGTTGCTCCCTGAGAGCCAAAAAAGTCCCTCACCAACTTTTTTGTAGCCCCCTTCAGATACTGAAATGCCATAATGAGGTCACCTGGGAGCCTCCTCTTCTCCAGACTGCACAGCCCCAACTCTTTCAGTCTGTCCTCATAGCAGAGCTGCTGCAGCCCTCTGAGCATCCTCCTGGCCCTGCTCTGGACACGCTCCAGCATCTCCACATTCCTCTTTTAATAGGGGCTCCAGACCTGGATGCAGTACTCCAGGTGGGGTCTCAGCAGAGCAGAGGGGGAGAATCACCTCTCTCACCCTCCTGGCCACACTTCTCCTGGTGCAGCCCAGGCTCTGGTTGGCTTTTTGAGCTGCAAGTGCACACTGCTGGCTCATATTGAGCTTCTTGTCCACCAATNGTTCTTCTCATCACTACCTTGTGAGTTCTCTCTTTTTTTTTTTCTTTTGCAATTTGTATTCCAACATATTTATTGATTTATTTATCTCCTAGTACTGCCAATGTCCTGGACAACTTCATAGTTGTATCTCATTTCATACAATCATAGAATCAACCAGATTGGAAGAGACCTCCAATATCATCCAGTCCAACCTAGCACCCAGCCCTGGCCAATCAACCAGACCATGGCACTAAGTGCCTCATCCAGGCTCAGCTTGAACACTTCCAGGAATGGCAACTCCACAACTTCCCTGGGGAGCCCTTTCCAATGCCACTCACCCTCTCTGGCAACAACTTCTTCCTAATATCCAGCCAAGGCCTCCCCTAACACAACTTGAGACTGTGTCCCCTTGTTCTATTGTCAGTTTCCTGGCAGAAGAGACCAACCCCACCCTGGCTACAACCTGCTTTGAGGTAGTTGCACACAGCAATGAGGTCTTTAATGCTTTTGTGAGCCTATCTCTGGCATCTTCTGCTATTTCTGTAAGCCTCTCTTTAAGCTGACATCATTTTTTGCCTCCTATGTGGCTTCAAGCATTCCTGGATGGTGAAAGGATTATTGTTTTCTGAACTCTCTCTGCTGTTTTCTCCTTTTATAGTTTGCACTTGTGTCCTTAGGATGCTCATGCTGAAGAACTGCCATTTCTCCTTAGCTCTTTCCCTCTTTCAGCTTGGTTCCTGGAGAGATGACCAATTGATTTTTCCAGGTTATCAATATTTTGAAGTCCATTGGTTTCTGCTTTGCTATTCCCTCTCCATAATGATGGCTCACTTGAGCTGTTTTCTATATTCAGTTTTTCAAGTGACTCATGAGTTAGACTCAAATATAGAAATACTTTGTTTCTGGAGGTTTCTTTGCCATCAATATAGAGTAGTTATTACCAGAGCATCTGAAGGAAAGCAGGATTCTGTGCCCTGGTATATCCAGTTTCCATTAGCTGCCTGCATAGCTGAAATGCTTGAGCACCACCAAGTCATTTCATTTAAGTGATGCTGCTTATTGCTCATAAAAGCCTCTTCCACCAGATCACTCTGTTTTGGTGTGCTTTAATGGATTCTTCACCACAACTATTTCCCCTTAATAAATACTTAAGAGCTCTTCAGCTGCTATAAAGGCCCCTTCATTCTGGAATTTCAGAGCAAATAAATCTTCTTAATATTTGAAATATCACTCCTGAGTTTTTCATCTATCCTTCCTGAGCAAGTTTTGCATCACCTCTTATGCAAGTTCTGAAATGTGATTGGGTTGAGCCTCTTAGGCCAAGCAATAGTTTTGATCAGGAATGAAGACCTCACTCTTGTTTATTACACATCCTTGTGCATTGGTAGGCAGATCTCTAAGACAATTGCTGAATTTGATCTATTATTCTCTTACTTGTCTCTTTCTGATCCTATTTTGAATAGGGCTATCCTCACAACATGTTATGGCCTCACCAGGTAACTCCTGCTCATATGCATCCATGCTATCTTGCTTGCTTTATCACCCCTCCCTTTCAGTCCCAAACACAGCTGGCTCACATGCAAAGATTGACCTCTGGTGGATTAAAGGGGCTACTGGTGCGACCCATTTGGGCTGATCCTGCATCTCCTGACTAGCTATATACTTTGGAGCTGAGTTCCTTAAGAGTGGCAGGAGAGACCCTACTTGGTGCTTTTTGCCTCTTTTTGAGTTAGATCCTGATGGCTACACAGGTGATCTGTCAAGGTCTCTCTACTTCATTTGTCTTCAAGTATAAAAGAGAGAGTTTTAGATGTGTTTTATTTATAAGCACAGTCCAGGGGTGGAAGTGCTGCCAATGGGAAACCAGGAGAAAAATCACTTCTCTGCAGCTGCATTAGATGTCCATCTGTGTGCCCATTCATCATCTTAAAAGTGGTGGTTACTTGTGGAAGAGCTTCTGAGTACCTCTCTGGAAGTCAGAACATGGACTTGACTTTGCTCTGTATGCTCAGAAATTTACTTTCTTTGCAATGTCTTTTTTCTGGGCATATATTTGAGAAGAGGAGAAGGCTTTGAGGAGACCATGGAGTGTCCTTCCAGTATCTGAAGGGGGCTACAGCAGGGCTAGGAAGGGACTATGACAAGGTCTTGTAATGACAGGACAAGGGGTAATAGGTTTAAATTGGCAGAGGGGAGATTCAAACTAGATGTTAGGAAAGGGTTCTTTGCAGTGAGGGTGGTGAGACACTGGCACAGGTTGGCCGGGAAGGTTGTGGAGCACAGAATCACAGAATGTGATCAAAGATCCTCCCTGGAGGAGTTGAAGGCCAGGTTGGATGAAGCCTTGAGTAACCTGTTCTAGTGAGAGATGTCCCTGCCTCTGGCAGGGGGTTGGAACTAGATGATCCTTGAGGTCCCTTCCAACCTAAACCATTCTATGCTTCATTCTAATTCTCTGCTGTCAGAAGGGCTTGCAGTGACAGGATGAGGGGAATGGATTGATCCTGGAAGAGGGGAAACTTAGACTGGAGAGTAGGAAGACATTCTTTCCAGTGAGAGTGGGGAGACACTGGAACAGGTTGCCCAGGAAGGTTGTGGAGCACAGAATCACAGGATGTGACCTTTGATTACATTCTGTGAGTCTGTGCTCCACAACCTCCCTGGAGGTGTTCAAGGTCAGGTTGGATGAGGCCTTGAGAGACCTGTTCTAGTGGGAAGTGTCCCTGCCTATGGTGAGGGGTTGGAACTGGATGATCTTTGAGGTCCCTTCCAACCTAACCCATTCTATGATTCTAAACTGTGTCCCAGGGTTAAGTATCCAGTAGATACTTTCAGGCTGCAGGTGTAGCTAGCTAAAATATGTCACTGCAGCACACCAGATCCTGCATTGTAATGGGGCACACCAGTCACAAAATCACTTCAGCATTTCTATCCTTCCATAGAATGCTGCTTCTGCATGCTTCAAGCAAATACACTTTGACACAGCCATAATCACAGCCCAAGTAATGCTCTAACAGGAAAATGGAAGAGAACATTATCATGCTGCTAGATAGCAAAAGAGGTGAGCTCATCTTTCCTGCAAGCACATTGCCCAAGCTAGAGATAAAAGCAGTGATTTAATTTCTGCAATAAATACAGAAGCAGTTGGAACTGGATGATCCTTGTGATCCCTTGCTACCTGAACCACTCTATGATTCTATGATTTTGGTTTGGACAGCATATGCAGCCCAAGCAAGCACTGTGCTTCACTCTGAGCTACACTGTGTGTTGTCAAATTACCTGTGACATCAGTGGTCCAGCATTCACCCTCTTCACTCTTCAACCCAGCTGCAGCAGGGAAGCAATTCTGTGTGCAGCACAGTGTAAATCAGCAGGAGTATTTTGAGGGGTTTTTTATGTCTTGCATCTTTGTTTTCATAGGCATTTTAATTTCCACAAAACCACAACTGTGGGCAGTGAATTCTCTTGCTTGCACTTCAAAACTTGGTGTGTGTTTGTTTCCAGGATGAATAGAAAGAGATTAAAGAACTCAGAGCAAAACCACTCAGGGACCACTTGAGTTGCTGTATTGCTGATGTGTCCCTGTGAGGGTTTGGGTGTTAGCCACCCCCCCCACCCCCCCACCCCCTCATGAAATCACCCAGACTAGAATCAGACAAGCTGGAAATTAAGAATGAAGCTTTCTATTTACAGCTTTGCACAATATACAAGCAGGTATTTACAATATCTTCAGCTATAGACAGAAATACACAAGTTGAAATATAATACAGAAACACAATAGCCCTTCCAGAAACTTCAGTCCCCAGGAGGGGCTCCCAACCACCCTTCCACCTCCTGCCCATCCCTCTATCTCATCCCAGACTTGCTTTACAGTCAAAGTGAGTTTGGAGGATTGGCCAGCGGGGTTAGGAGATTAGTTACACAGACAGCAGGTTAGGGAGAAAAGGGCAGGCAGCCAGAGACACACAGCAACTCTGTTATCTGTATTTGTGTTCTTGTTTTCATACATGTCAGCAAGCCTATGAGTGCAGTAGACATCAGCATTGTTCCCTTTTCACAGCCTATCATCTAATTCTTCTCACTAAAATATCCCAGCTAGGCTCAAACCAGCACAGTCCCTAAGGGCTGGCGAGGAGAAATGCCCAACCCAGGGTGAGCCCAAAGAGGTTCCTGTCCCTGAACTGCACATCTGGAATTGGAGTCCTCTAGGGATGCAGGCTACCAGACAGCCCAGTGGAAGGGGAAGTCATGGGGATGGAGGAGGGGGTTGATGCTCACTCAGGTGGCCCATGGTGAGAGCAGTCCTTGCAAAGAGAGAGGAGAGGAATCCAGGAACTTCTTTTTTCCCACTGACTTTTGCAACCAAGTAGCATTCCTCCCTCACCTGCTCACTATCTGTGGACTGATTCTACTTGTTCTTTTTCTTGTTGTTGTTAGAGTTTTGGTTTTTTTTGTGGAGGGAGGTTGGTTGGTTGGTTTATTTCTTTTTAATTATTTTTTTTCCTGAAAAAAAATAATACCATTTATTATTATTGGATGCTGAGAAGCATATTCAGCTGCAGGAGCTGAGTGGAGATGAAACTGCTGCTGCTCCTCTTTCATCTTTATCTTCCTGCTTTTAGAGACTTGCTCTTAAAATTGTGTGTAAATACATTTCACATGCTCCTGTGAAAAACTGAGTTAGTTAAGAACCACACAAACTGCTTTTATATTACAGATTCAGACCGGATAAACAAGGGGAAATTCCAGGTCTTGGGAGTGGTGGTAGGGGAGACCGAATTGCAGGCTGTAAATGTTGCCAAATCCTATACATTTTAAATAGTGGGGGTAGAAGAGTCTTTTTTAAGCTCTTTTCTTTTGGTAGTGCATTGTGTTGGACTGTTCCTGATGGGCAAGACTACAAAGCCATGGGGAAATCCTTCAAAGGTCTGGCACAATCTGGAGCCTTGGTGTGCTTTGATGAATTTAATCGTATAGAGCTGGTGGTAATTACAGTACCAGTTTCTCAGCAAAGTTGGTATTCAAAGAAAGTGACAAGCTTGACAACTTCATTAACAGCACTGACATTAAACAACATTGACTGAAGCTTACTGTTAAATGAAAATTTATATATATATTAGAACTCATTAGAATTTATATATATATAAAAGAAGCTTCTGCTTTTAGTACATTTTAATCAAGCTCAACTGCTTGTCTATGCTAAATCTGTCCTTGTGATCTTTCTTTTTCTTCCTGTTGTTTCTACCTTCTCTACTGTAAATATAAGCCAGAGAAATATTGCTGCTGCAACCTTCTGAGCACAGTGACAGAGGGAGGTTTGCAGGGAGACATCGTATTTTATTCGTGATAGATTAGCGGCAAAATTTGTCTTTGGCACTGGTATGCAACCTGCCACTCACAGCCCTTTGAAAGACAGGAGTTAACTTTCATCTGCAGAAAGCTCACAGCCAGGGAGAGAGGCTGCTTTAATGCCACATTTATTATCTTGTTGGAGAAACGGGGGGCACAACAAAAGCCAAAACACAACCTTGTAAAGAGGCATCTGCAACAAAGGAGGGCTCTGGGTTTGCAAAAGGTAATTCATTACTATTGCTCAAAGCACAACTAGGTGCCCATGGAAGGAAGGGCTGCATCACTTATTTCCTCCTACAAACTGAGGTGATCTGGTTGATCTTTTGTAGTTCCTACATCCATCCTTCGTTCTCTCCCTCTCCTTCTCTCCCTCTCCTTCTCTCCCTCTCCTTCTCTCCCTCTCCTTCTCTCCCTCTCCTTCTCTCCCTCTCCTTCTCCCCCTCTCCTTCTCTCCCTCTCCTTCTCTCCCTCTCCTTCTCTCCCTCTCCTTCTCTCCCTCTCCTTCTCTCCCTCTCCTTCTCTCCCTCTCCTTCTCTCCCTCTCCTTCTCTCCCTCTCCTTCTCTCCCTCTCCTTCTCTCCCTCTCCTTCTCTCCCTCTCCTTCTCTCCCTCTCCTTCTCTCCCTCTCCTTCTCTCCCTCTCCTTCTCTCCCTCTCCTTCTCTCCCTCTCCTTCTCTCCCTCTCCTTCTCTCCCTCTCCTTCTCTCCCTCTCCTTCTCTCCCTCTCCTTCTCTCCC
>WAAF01019233.1:0-19301 GCA_013400475.1 Tricholaema leucomelas
GGGCGGGGGACACTCAAACCATCACACATTTCAAGGCGGGTGGTCTCTTAGTATGCGTTCATCCTGAGCCTACAGAAATGTCCTTGGGTTCTAAACCTTGCTTTTAAACTGATTTAATATAAATGCCAAACCTGATGAAACACATAAGCCTCTGCTAAGATTGCATGTAGAAGTCATGATTGTTTGCTGGATCAGAGTCTCATGCAAGCATTCAGATTTACAACCCCTGCCAGTTTTGTGGTGTAACTTGTACCTACCACCTTTCTGAAAATGGGCTGCAGATATTTTGACAGTATTGCCTTTTTCTGTCAAAGTGGATGCTTTCCTCTGTTCAGGGAGCTATTGCTAGGATTCTATGAAAAAATAACAATGTACAAAATGTTAAAGCACATACCCTTAGTGACAAAGTCTGCTTCTGCCTCATACAAACATCGCTCTAAAAGGCTTCAGCGTGTAGCTGTAGCCAGAATAGCAGCTGTTTACAGCCTGTGAAATCTATCCTGCTATTCTGGAGAAACAGGGGCCCAGCTGCAGTGCATTTGGTTATTCAGGATTCTCTCCAGTTAGTGCCAGAACAGCTCAAATGAAATTTGAAAGCTTTAATTCTCTCCTCAGCCTGTAGTCCTGTAATAGCTAGCAATTAGAGAATAATTGGATGCATTTGAAAACTTATAACTGTAATCAAAATACAATAGACAGAGAAATATTTACTTTCTGTTTGTTCTTTTTTTTTTCTTTTGTTGTTTTTGTTTTCTTAAAACATGTGAATCCAATTCTTGAGTTATGGGATTTTCGCCTGGATTAACTTAATTTGATAGACTCTGCAGTTGCTTCTGTATATTTCTTCCATGCTGCATAGCAAAAGAAGGAGAACCAGAAGCTGACCAAGATACCTTGTTGAGCAAATGTATATGCTTTTGTTCTGCTCTCTAAAGTGTTGCTCTGGTATGAGTTGCAGAGTGTAGGTATCAATACTGACTAACTTCTTGGAAGGAAGACAAAGAGGAGCAAATCAGAAATTGCACCACAGTTTTGAAGTCCTCAGTGGTGTGCCAGATTTATGGCAGCCTTCTTTGCAAATCCAAGAGGGACTAGCTGCCAGATTGTTTATGTAAGAAATTGCATGGCCTGTCCAGTAGGGATGAAAGTTTTTAAGTTTGTTCACTGTCAAAGAATCAGAGAATCACAGAAACATTCAGGTTGGAAAAGACCTTCAGGATCACCAACTCTGATTGATATCCCTACTCTACAAGGTTCACCCTAAACCATATCCTCAAGCACCACATCCAAATGACTTTTAAACACATCCAGGATTGGTGACTCAACCACTTCCCTGGGCAGCCCATTCCAATGCCTGACCATTCTTTCTAAGAAAAAAATCTTTCCTAATGTCCAATCTAAACTTAACCAGTCACAAATTGAGGCCATTCCCTCTTGTTCTATCACTATTTACCTCTGAGAGGAGACCAGCACCAACCTCTCCACAACGTCCTGTCAGGTAGTTGTGAATTGCAATGACATTTCCCTTCAGCCTCCTGTTTTTCAAACTAAACAGCCCCAGCTCCCTCAGTCACTCCTCATAAGATTTATTCCCCAGGTCCTTCACCAGCTTCATTGCCCTCCTCTGCACTTGCTCCAGCACCTCCACATCCCTCTTGTAATGAGGTGCCTCCTGACACAAGACTTCCATTTTACATATTTGATTTGGGCAAGTGTTAGCAACCTTGTACAGAATTTACATTTTCTGATGGTGTTTGAAGGATGTTGGCTGAAGAAAAGGCTTAGGTCAGTGGTAGGTGCAGTGGAATTCTTTCAAGCTTGGTCACTAGCGTTCTGTGAATGGTTCTCAGCTGGAGAAATCATTCTTTGCCATAGGTAGAAAGAGACATTTCAAGCCCAGCACTACAACAGAATATCTGTTGTAGTCCAATCTGTCATTCTAAAATACACATAGGAGGTGAACTGTAAAAATTGTTACGTGAACGTAGTCCAGTTCACATAGTTCCTGCCCAAGAAGACTTGTTTGCCAAACAGGAATTATATTTTTCATCCACTTCCAAATAAATCTTGTTTTCCTAGAACAAATTTGATATTTTAAGGCATCAGCAAAAAATCTTTGCAAGAATAATTTTCATTTAATTACTTGTTGCTACAGTTTAATTTGTTTTTCAGGTTTGAGACTGGCAACACAGTCAGGTTGTTTCTCTGTAGGCTTATTTGAATGAGGAGGAAAGTTACTCTTTCCCAGAAAAAAAAAAAAAAAAAGGCAATAAACACAGCAAAGAATGTCAGTTATTCCAAAACTCACAAACTTTCAGTGCTTATGAACATTGTTACAACTGGTGGTGACTTTCCAAGTAGCATTAATATGATTTCATGAATCATGGGGAATTTAGTAGCTTTTCTCTGGCTAGATATCTCTGTTTTAATGCAAGATATGATACTAGTTGCAGATGTAAAGTGCTTCCCAAATGCAGTTAATTTTAGAATAGATCCTTTTCTCCAAGCCTATTGGAGCTTTTATAATAAAATGTAAGATTTTTGTTTCTGTTGTGTTTTTAGAGATGAGGTCATGAATGGAGACTTCATAAACATAAGTGGTGGAAGATCAACTCTATCTGGAAACAGCACAGTGTTAGTTAATCACACATCGGAGTATGTAAAACCTTGTTGAATATTCTTTGATTCACTGTCTGCAAATATAATACTCTACCAAAAAAATTCTAAATACTGTGTTTAGAGAGGTAGATTAAATATTACATTGAATATTCTAATTCTGTTAAAAACTTATGGTGAAAATTCTGCTTTTCCTGTGAGGCCAGTGCTAATGTGTCTTCAAATTACTTTTAAGAAGAGTAGACTGTATTTTGTTTTCCCCCAGAACTGACATGCAAATCAGATATTTGCAATTTCATTGAAGACAATAGGATTATTCCTGAAATAAGGTAATGTTAAGAATATGTAGGTGTTTTATTACTTGGGGAAACTAAGTCATTAAAAGTCCATTTGATCTGAACCAGAGAATTGTACATGAGGCTGGAATCTCTTGTGTATGTGAAGGCAAACAGTGTCATGGGGTGCACTGAAAAAGTATCCATCAGGTCAAGGGAGGTTCTCCTGCCCCTCTGCTCTGCCCTGGTGTGGATACATCTGGAGTACCGTGTCTGCTTCTGGGCTCCAGAGTTCAAAACAGACATGAAACTATTGGAGAGAATCTAGTGAAGACTACAAAGATGGTGAGAAGCCTGGAACATATGTCATGTAAGAAATGGTTTGAAGAAATAGAACTGCTTCATGCTTGGGGTCCCTACTAGCCTGGCATTCTGTGATTCTATGAGGAGACCAGACTAAGAGACTCTTCTCAGTGCTTATCAATGTCTAAAACATGAGAGGCAAGAGGATAGGGCCACTCTTTTCAGGGCTGCCCATCACCAGGATGACAGTCAAGGGAAACAAATTCCACTCTGGGTGGATATAGATGGAAACAAATTCCTGAAATTCAGGAATTTTCATCTAAATAGGGAAAATTATATTTTATGTGAAACCACTGGGGGTCTCAAGCAGGTGGCCCACAAAGGTTGTGGAATCTTTTCCTCTGGAGAAATTCCAAATCCAGCTGGATATCGCAATCCTGGGCAGCCTACTGTGGGTGACTCTGCTTTAGCAGGGGGGTTGGACAAGATGATGTGCAGAAGTAACCTCTATCATTCTGTGAAAAAAGAAAATACTGAAAACTGAATCGCAAGAAATTATTTGGATGTTTCTTTAAACAATTATTACCTCTTTATAACTGCTTTTTCAGATGGTGGGCTTTAAAGAAATGCAGGAGGTTTGGCAAGACATAACTGAATCCCTAAATACTAATTTTGTAAGATAGTGATTTGTCTAGTCATCGGACAGAGGAGAGAAATATTTTGAAGCCTGTGTGTCCTGGAGTCCTGTATACCCCAAAATTCCTCTCCCTCTGTGGTTTGAATGGGAGAGGAAAAGGCGGGAAAAGACCTGTTCCCTGTTCCCTGCCCTGCAGGCATGAAGGGGAAGAGCAAGGGACCCTTCCGGCAAGAGGGGTGCCCCGTGCCGGGCCAGCGCTGGACTCGGCTGGGGATTGGCTGTGTTCTTCCTGCCTAGGAAGTGGTAACTCAGCTCTTTGTCTAGGAAGGGTATAAATATTGGGGGGACTTCCCACCTTGGGGTTTCTGCCTTGGGGTGTTCCTGCCATGGAGTTCATTCCTGCCTTGGAGTTCTCCCCCAGCCTGGATAGCTTCTACACATGGAGCCTCTGACACTCCGAAGACAAGCTCCGAAGGACTGCTTCACCTTAAGCACCTTCTTTGTGCAGCTTTATAGCTCTCAATGACCCTTGGAGGCTTCTAAAAGACCTGAAAGACAAGCCTTTGGACCGCCCTTCCATTCAAGCCAGCCTGATTCTGCTGTGAGTAGCTTTGGCTCAGCCTATCTTGATAGTGGGGGAACGCTGTATTTAATAGCTCAAGCCTTTTCCAACTTCTGACTTCTACCTGTGGTCAAGTCTACCTGTGGTATCTGTGTAGATATTCTCAACCAACTAAGAACCTGCTAATTTAAATTAATTTCTGTATATAGTTTTGGGGGTGGTTTACGAGGAAATAAAATAACTCTATTTTTTATATAAATTCCCGACTTGGCCACATTAATCCTCTGCCTCCATAACACTGTGTTCTTGGCTATCAAGATGATTTCTTTGATTTCGGTAGAGAGAAGGAGATCACTCCATAGAAACACTTGTCTCTCCAGCTCACCACAGCACTGACCCTTTTCCCAGACTGTAATTTAAATGTAATTTAATATTAGTAAGGTTTAATTCCCCAAAGTTGAAAACTCCAGCCTCTCATAAACAGAATTTTGCCAGCTACCAAAATACTTCAGGATCAAACCATGTTGCTGTGATTTGTTTTTTAATAAAATACACTTTTATGAATCATCCTGAGTGAGGTAATCTTCCAATTACAAGGGGACAGATGAAGGGAAAGAGAAGTAAAGTATACTGAGATGCAGAGTGGTTTTGCTACCTGGAGCTACAGCCAACAGTCTGCAGATCTATGGTGGTCTAACCTGAGGAGCTGGAGCAGAGGTTATCCCCGGAAGGAATGGTTGTTACATTGTGAGTCAGGAAGAGGAAAGAACCTGCTGCTGGTACATTTTGCCAGCTATCCAGAGAGTCAGATCAGGCTGCAGAGAAGCAAACATTTTTTCTTCATATCCATCTGTAAATTGCAGGCTTCATGAATTTGAAGGTCTAGAGTTGGATTCATCCTCTACAAGAAAGAGGTGACAGAATTGCTCTCCAGAAGTTTTCAGCAGGTGGCACCTCATCCAAAGCAGATTTTTGCACAATGGTCTCAAGGGGAAAAGGGTCACATAAAAACACTCATACAAAATTAACCTTTAAAATAAGGAATAAAATAATTTTGTGTACGCGTACAGAAAACACTCATTGAAATGAACAAACCACAGCGTACCTGGGGAGCACTTCATAGGAGAAGTAGTTTATACACTTCTATCTTCCTTACTTTTCTAACTGTCTTGGATAAAAAAAATATTTTTTCATTACCTGTAATTATGCTGCAGAGGCTTGCTGCTATTAGTTTTATACACAGAATGATCCTTTACTTTCACTAGGCTTTATCTAGAAAATTAAAAGCTTGCACTCTCAGTATCAGAAATAGTTTAAATGTCAGAAATTGTGGTATTTCAAGAGTCAAACAGGAGCAGAGAATTAGGTCAAAGTTTTTACTTGCTGTAATAGTAGTTGTGATGAGGACATGATCCCGCTGTTAGTTGTGTTCGCTTTGTCCACTTATGTTTAATCAGTAAGTCATGGGAAAACTGGGAAGAACCACGTATTAACTGTCTCAATTTTTATTTGCACTGTCATTTAGTAACTGCTAAAAGTAGAATTCTAAGGCCATAATTTTTTAAAACACTGTCAGTGGAAAAGCATATCCATAGCATATCTTCTGCTTTCTTTAGTATGTGAGCATTAAAAAAAAAAATCAAATCATAGAATGGTCTGGGTTGGGGAAACCTCCAAAGGTCATCTTGTCCAATGCCCTCTGCAGTAAATAGGCATACTCAATTAGATCAGGTAACCCAGAGTCCTGTGAAGCCTCTCTGAATATCTCTGGGGATGGGGCCTCTACTGACTCCCTGGGCAAGCTGTTCTGGTGTTCCACCACCGTTGTGGTAAAAAACCTGTTTCTAACATCTAATCTAAATCTGCTCTTCTCCAGTTTGAAGTCATTGCCTCTTGTCCTGTCACTGCAGGCCTTTGTAAGCAGTTTCTCTCCGTGCTTCTTGTAGGCCCCCTTCAAGTACTGGCTACTGCTAGTAGGTCTTCCCAAAGCCTCCTCTTTTCCAGGCTGAAGAACCTCAGCTCCCTCAGCCTATCTTTGTAGCAGAGGTGCTCTAACCCCTTGATCAGTTCTGTGGCCCTCCTCTGGACCTCCTCCATCAGGTCCATGTCCTTCCTGTATTGAGGGCTCCAGACCTTTTTTCAGTACTGATTCTCTTTCAGTACTGAGATGCTGGTAAGACTGGCTTTCAGTCCAATCCAACTTCCAGTAAGACTGTCTTAATATGTCAATGCAAAGAATATGATCTTAATTCACTGTACCAGTCTATATTTGCACTTGGTGCAGTTTCAGTCATCAGCAGAGTTTTTCTGAGCAGAACTGAAAAGCGGAAACAAAATGCTGTTAAAAATTTATTGCTTTAGTTGGCTGTAAAAGCTCATGCTGTCATACTAATTAAAAGACTTAGTATAACAGCTGTATCTAGCTTAACATTTTGTGGTTTGATTCTGTAATATTTACTAAGATAGAGAAAAGATGGCACTGCAGCTTTGACTTATTTACCAAAAGACTTTGAGTTTCACCATTTTTTCTGACATTTTGTTTTTTTCTTTAAGTAGTCTAGATCAGATAACCTTCATGTGCCCTTTAGATTGACGCAGAAGAAAATAACATTAATTTTGACAAATGATTATACATGCTACTTTCTCGTACTCATTATTTAATGAGTGTTCATTTGCAATGAAAGAGTTTAGAGGGGATTTAAAAAACCCAGTAAACTATTGTGGGTTTTTTTCATCTCCTTCCAGGCTGTATCTCTTCCTGAATTTCTTTCCTTGTTGACAGCACACATTCAACCCACGAAGAGGAGAGAAAATTCAATTCATAGTGTGAATCAAGGACTTAGGAACTCATGTTAAACCAGGTTGAGGCTTTTAGTATGACTGTGGAGTGCTGTAATTGAAAGTGATAACGTGTCCTCCTGGGATTTCAGCCATCCTAAATAAGACTGTGATCTCCCCAGGAAGTTTCTCCAGACAGCTTCTTAGGGCACAACTTTTGTAACAGGTACTGGGTTGACAAGACTGCTATCTTCAGTTTGCAAAGCAGGAAATCATTCTGACTTTTCATCCTTCCTTCAGGCTAAATTCAAGAAATTTAAATATACTTCACTTTCCCTCTTCCTCCAGAGAGATTTACAGATCTCACTTCCAGCTTCACTGGATGATTGTCCTTTATTTTGTCTTTCATATCTGTCTGCTACAATAACAACTACTTTTTAATGGCATCCAGGAAAACTTTAAATTGAGGATCTTACTAAACTGTTCACATACACCAAATATTGTGCAGATTCTTTTCAGACTTGTCAGTCATTTCTCTGATAATGTTACAAGGATGGTATAATGTTAGAATGGAGCTAAATACCCTATTACCTTCTCATTATGATATAGAGTTGAACTGGTAGTTTGGAAATCACTTTTGTCTCCTTTCTTCTAATTGTTTTTCTTGCTGTCTCATGTATTTTCTTCTGCCTCCTTGGTCTGTGGGTTATTGAAGCTCAAACTTAATGGCTGGGATAGCTGCCTTTCAGAGTACTGCAAGACTTTTAACTAGCACAGACTGAATCTGATATCATGCATGTACAGCACTTATTGTACAACACGGAATAGCAACTAATGAGCTGGGGCAATACTTTCTGGGTTGATGAAAATCTCAACATGAGCCGGCNTATTCCATGCACTATGGATAGCAGGCATGCCATGGGACAGCAGTCAAAGGGTTTGGCATCAGAAAACCTGGGTTATTGAACGGGTTTAAGCTGGAGGAGGGGGGATTTACACTGGATGTTAGGAGGAAGTTCTTTACAGTGAGGGTGGTAAGACACTGGAATGGGTTGCCCAGGGAGGTTGTGGATGCTTCCTCCCTGGAGGTGTTTAAGGCCAGGCTGGATGAGGCCTTGAGCAGCCTGCTCTAGTGGGAGGTGTCCCTGCCTATGGCAGGGGGTTGGAGTTGGATGATCCTTGAGGTCCCTTCCAACCTAAACCCATTCTATGATTCTATGATTCCATGATTCTATGATTCCTTTTTAAAGCATTTTGTGAACCAAATTCTATTTTGGGGGCACCAACTAGTGAAGGCAATGATTACATTATTTGCCATCTTTTCTAACTCGCCTGCACTCCTTCCCTTCACCGCATGCTGCACATCTATTTTCAAATAGTGCAAAACAGTAGTCCTTTATCATTGTGATTGACTTCTGTGGAAATGGAAAGAAGTTTAGCTAAAATTTCCTAAACCCTCCTTTTTGTTCCACTGTTCAGGAGCTCTGTGTTCTTCAGTAGTGATTTCTTTCTGAGCACAATCTGAATAGCATTTATACAAACTACTAAAAGAAAGCCTGTTTTTTGAAGGAAAACAGGAGTGGTATTTTGAACAAAGCATCAGCGTTGGAAGATTCAATACAGTATCTTCCACCAGCTTTTGCATGCTATGCTTATACATTATACATGTTCTTTCTTACCAGGATCTGAGGGTTTCAAGAAAGCAAAAGTCACATATGGCATGAGGCACTGGATAATGATGAATTTACTAGTGAAATGTGACATTACTGGAAGACTAGATTTTCTGTCTATATATATTCAGTACTTTTTCTGGTTTTCCCCCCCTCCCCCCAAAATAAATATCCTACAAACTTCATTTTCTTGTCCCCTGGTTCTTGATTTGAACACAAAACATTACTTGTAGAAACTTCTCTGTAGGCGTTTAGTGCCAGCTAAAGACACCTACACAAACTTCACATTCGTCTTCAACGTAAGTTTGACCTCAGAAGGTATTGCAACAGGAATTTGTGGCAAACAACACCTGTTACAATGTTTTCTCTCAAATTTTTGAATCATATAACTTAAAAAATAAGGGAGTCTTTTTTTCTTCATCCAAGAAGTTTCTCTTCTATACACAAGTTCTAAGAATTTGCCACAGGAGACTGTTTGCTGGAAAACATTGATCTCACAGGTTTCACATGCCTCTTTTTTTGCTCTCATTAATAGACAAGTCATTCATATTGGAAAAAAAAATCATACACACACTAATTTGACTTTAAGTTTTGGATGGTGCATGATTAACGTGGTGCACGTATGTGCTGGCTGTCCCTTGTATGTTAGTAGAGAATTTACTGCAAAGGTCTTTGCTCCCCACTGCCATCACTTGCTGAAATGTATTTTTATCACATGACAAAGATATAAAGACCCTAAAATAAAGATTCAGGAAGAAAATTATTTTCAACCAACTGAAGAGCTTAATGACTTCTGGGTGGATTATTTCCTGATCAGAAGCCCACAGCTTCTTGAAGGTTAAATGGGAAGTGCAAAAATGTCTGGCAGCTGGGAGTTCACTTTTCTGGTTGGTGACTTCAGCATCATTGCCATATGTTTTAACAGTGCTCGTGGACTCGTATTAAAGGAGTGTGACATAATTACTTGTCTAGCTATGCAAAATAAAACCCCACAACTGAGAAACCCAAGATTTGGAAGGAAGCATCCTGTTAAGGAAGGAGCCATGATGACTGGATTAGACTGACATTGAAGTATTCTTGCTGTTTCAGACTGCAAACAGCCAGGGAAGAAAATAAAGGCCAAACAAAAAGATGTTTTGGTTACTTTATGACAGAGAATCTTTTAGTACATTTGGCTGAACAAGCTGAAGTATAGTTCTGGTGATTGTTATGGAAAAAAGAAGCTAATAAACTGACTTCCAGGTCTGCAAAGATGGTCAGATAATCCCTGTAGTGCAGTTTATATCCAGTCATAACACAAGGAATTGTTTTACTCTTTTCCTCCCACTTTGAAGTGCTGTGGCCTGAACAACAGGCCCCAAACCAAAACAGACCTCTAAATGAGCATTCTAACTAAATGTTAGATAATTTTAGTATCTGCTCATTAGTGAAACATATACTATTCTTAGCAACTATTATTAGTTAATGAAATATGCATGCTCATTAACAAAATATTGAAAATTAGTCAAAGCTGTGACTTAGATAAAATGTAATAATTAGTGAGAATTAAATATCATGAAAATGTGTTCAGCTTCCCTTGGTTAGTGTATTATCAAGTCCATGTAGGCAGATGTCCAGATGTTTGGAAGATTGTCAAGACCATGCAGCTAGGTGTCCAGCCATGTTTGGAAGTACATGATCAAAGCCAAAGAGACAAGGATGCTTCCTTGATTCCTCCCTGGGCCCTTACCAGGCTGGGGGAGAAAACTAAGAAAATTAATACAGATGTTCCACATTTGGAATTACATGAACTTGTTTATTCAGCAATACAAACACCTGGACAACTTTATACCAGCTTTGCAAGCCTCACCTATGACTGGGTGCACTGTGTAGAACTTCCCAAGCACCAGAATAAGTTCTCCAAATCCTTGCTGTAACTGGGGCCCCTCAGCAACTGCAGATCTGGATGATGCTAAAGCACTGGGGCAATGGGTGATATATTTTTCTTAATCACTACAGCTAACCTCATGTAATAATGATTAGGTGCATTACCTTGATGTATACTGTCCTTGCTATGTTATTGTTTCGCTTGTTCTTCTACTGCTTTATACATAAGTAAGTTTACATCTTTAACTTGGTGTCCGTGTCCCTTGTGCTAACCTCATCAATTAGCCATACCTGAACTGGTATCATAGGCAGGATTCAAAGGCTAAATGTACTCTGTGAAGGTCTGGGTTCATGCTTAAGCAGAGATAAAATCTCTCGGTGTTTCTCAGGGTGAACCTCTTCATGTTTCTCAAAGGAACCTCTTGACGTTTAGCAGAGGCAGAACCTCTTGACATAGACAGAAAATCCCAGTTGAGAGGTTTTTCTGTGTTATAGTTGGAATTCCACCATTCAGCAATACACCCTGTCCAATGTTGTTGTTGTTGAGATGGTGGTTTTAAAATCTAATGATCTACATGTGTACCAGAAAGTCCTAGAGCTGCATCATCATTGTTGAAATGTACCCTTATATATTAAGGAAACACAGACTTGCTAAAAAGTTCATTCAAGTGTTTATTAACTACTATTATTTGGCCTTCAGATTTCTATGTAAGAATTGAAACTCCTTTTTTTTTCTTTCATAGCTTTTTCTTTCTTTCAATTTTGCAAAGATACCAGGGTAAAATAGTCTGCAAACTTGCTCTAGAGAAGCTGCGTGTGTCAGAAGCAGCAAGTTCCTGCCCATTCATAGCAGTACCTGAAATAGGATTTTCTGGGTGTTTTCAGGTACTGGTAGTGGGGAGCTGGAAGAGTGACTTCTGCAAGAAAAGGTAAAGAGCTCTCCCAGTGTTGGGCAGAGCCAATCTGATCTGACTCCCTGTTGTCCCACTACAGAATAAAGTGAATGCATCAGCCAAGCTGATGTCTGCAACCATACTTGCTGTGTCTGCAAACACTTCTAAATGCAGGGTGAAAAATGCTTTATGGCATTTGTAAGGAAAAAAGTGTGAAGAAACAGCTCTGCAGGTAATAAAAACAGAGAAGGAGTGAAAGAGGGTGTCCCAGGTGCCAGAGCAGATTCCCCTGCAGCCCGTGGAGGAGACAATGGCAAAGCAAGCTGTTTTCCCACAGACTGTGGTAGACTACATCAGGGCAGATATCCACACTACAGTCCATGAAAGACTGTATACTGGAGCAGGAGGAGATGATCTGAAGGAAGCCAGAGTCTTTGGAGATCCCATGCTGAAGCAGGTTTATCCTGAAGGACTGCAACTGATGGAGTCCTGATGGTGGAACAATTTCTTGAAAGACTGCAGCCCTCAGAGAAAGCCCACACTGGAGCCGGAAAAAATGTGGAACAGAAAGGAGCAGCAACTGTGAACTATTATGAATTGACCACAACCACTTTTACCCAGGCTGCCATTGTGTTAGATGAGTTGGGAATGAAGGAGGGAAGTTGAGTCCAGAAAAAAAAGGGATATGGAGAAAGTATTTTAGTTTTTGTCTTTATTTTCCACTATCCAAACCTACTTTAACTGTCAATAAATAAAATTACTTTCCCCCACATTAAGGCTGTTTTGCTTGTGATGGTAACTGTCCTGTCTTTACTTAAAACCATGAGCTTTTTACCTTGTTTACTCTCCCTTTCCTGTTGAGAAGGGAGAATGAAAGCAGCCAGATGGACATCTACCAGCTAGCCAAAGTGAACCCGTCACAGCTAGACTGCATAAAGCAATGGTGTTATTTTAGAATGCATCCCATCAAAGCTGATTTAAACCCTTGCCATGGTCACCTCTGGAGATGGAGGCATACTTATGGAGGTCCCGGTGTGCTTATAACATGTTCTGACAGAGTCTAACCAGTATGCACAGATGGCTGAGTCTGACTTCAAGAAATTTTGTGCAGAAGATGGATGTGAAGAGTGGTCACAACACAATGTGCTATGCTGTCTTGGGTCACACAGAAGAATGAGAGAGTCACAGAATGTTAGAGGTTGAAAGGGATCTCTGGAGGTCTTCTAATCCAACTCTCCCTATCAGAGCAGGTTGCACAGGATGGTAGGCAGAAATGGAGACTGTAGTAACTCTCTGGACAGCTTGTTGCAGTGTTCCATCACCTTCAACACAAAGAAGTTCCTCTGCATGTTCAGATGAAACTTCCTGTGTTCATGTTTGTGCCCACTACCTCTTCTCTTGTCTCTGGGCACTGCTAAAAAAAAAACTGGCCCCATCCTCCTGAAACCCAACCCTGAAGTATTCACAAGTATCAATAAGTCTCCTCTGCAGTCCCTCAGCCTTCTCTCCTAAGAGAGGTGTTCTAGATCTTTCATCATCTTCATATCCCTTTTCTGTCCCCTCTCTTTGTGGTTTGGTGTCCTTCTTGAATGGGGGTGAGCTGGACACAGAACTGAACACAGGACTGTAAAAGAGGCCTCACCAGAGCAGAAGGACATTTCATTTGGGCTCCAAGAGCCACTAGCCACTTGCTCCCTTGTTAACATGTTTTTGAGTGTCATATGCTGATGATCTGTGCCAACTAATTAGTCAAGGGGGTTTAATGCAGAAAAGTCACCTAAATATACCACGTACCTCTTCTACTGGTCAGTATATGCAACACTGCCATGACCCTAAAATTGATGTTCTCAGGATGATTATGACCTTCTTTCCTCTTCCTAATATTTCAGATAGATCAGATCACTGATTGGGAAGGAAACTTTCTAAGCTGATGTGTTCCAGATGAAATTGTTATAATAGGGAAGTAGAAATTTTAGTATCTACTTCTGGAAAACTTTATAAGTAAATTTAAAACCTAAGGTTGGTCACAGAGCAATGATTTCCTGAGTGGGTTTTACAAAACAAATGAACAAACAAACAAACCCAACAAAAACCGCCAAACAAAGAATCAAACAGAAACTCACCAATACCCCCAACAAAACAGCAGCAATAACAACCCTCCACCAGAAGGAAAGAAGCAAACTTGTAATTGGTTTTCTAGATAATGTTTGCACTGTGATTTAAAACAGAGCAACTTAACTACATGCACCATTGTGGACTGTGTAAGTTATTTATTGGATTTATTCACTTTAGCAATGATTGTCCAACCTTATTGAATGGCTTAGTCCTTTCACTAAGGCCATATCTCAACTTAGTCTGTCCTGGGTTCATGAAATGATTGTCACACATATCAGCAAAGGATATATGCTGGTAAGACTCATTCTTGCCTTCTGCCTGAAAATGTTTGTCTTTCTAAAACTTACATAGAAATATGCAACACAAGGCCACAACTATAGCAATGTGAGAATTGTTGCATTTTCCGTGCCTGTTTCCCACTTTTAGAGAGATTTTGCCATATTCTGTAGCCATTTATTTCTGTGACAAATAGATTCTTAGACAGAAATGACTTGTTACACCAGTCATAGCATCAGCTTTGTATTGTCAGTTCAGTATACTTTTGTTGTGTACTGCCAATAGAAAATCCAGTATTGTTGTACATGGTATTCTGTAGCTGGTCAGCCATATCCATTATCAATATCATAATAATATATGGTCCTCATGCATGACATAATTCACTTCTTAGCCCTTCAAAGCAATTTAAAATAAAAGTGCAAATCTATAAGGAGTTAATCAGAAAACAACTTCTAGTGCATTTTTACACAGATGCAGACACACAGAGCCAATGAAGCTAATGAAGTATTTAATAAGACAGAAGCATATAAACTCATTAGGAAGTATTATGCACACTTTTGAAAACTGACTATAATGAAGATGCTGCAAAAGGCATAAAAGTAAAGCTGGATGATTATATTTTGGATATATTAGGTTGGAATGTGCCCAGTCTTGCAGGCTGGCTCTATTGCCCTCTGTGCTGATGACAGTGGGAGTCATTGACATGTGTTTTAGCACTGGGTAATCTCTGAAACAGTTGAACATTCTGTTCATCCTCAAAAATAAACAATTCTTCCATTCTCCTAATGGTCCTTTGGGTATTTTAAAACAGTGAAGGAAACTATAATGGAAACATGCAAATGCAAGCTGCATGCTCCTAAATTCTCATCTAGCATATCAAACTTCCTTATTTTGTGTGTTTCTATATATGTATATATATAAACAACAACAACAACAAAAAAAATCAGACTTATTCAAGCAGACGTAACTACCTGGTCAGAAAACAAACAAACAAAAAAACCAAAAAAACTCCAAACCAAAAAGCCAAAAAAACAACACTGAAATATCTGTTTCCACCACAGTGAATACTTCTGTAGCAGTAATGCACCATAATTCTGATCCAAAGAAAAACTGAAGGAAGGAACATGAGATTTTAATCGTTCTTGCAGGTGTTTTTAGACTTTCTTTTATATTGTCTCCTGTTTTATCACCAATAAAAGCCACTTCTTCACTTTCCTGTTTTCCAGTTCAAAGGAACAGTTCTGGTTCTTATGTTTTCTAACAAACAAGCTTTACCTTTCCTCTGTTAGAAGGAAGGATGTATTTTTATTAGAGGACAGCTGAATACCATATTAAGTGCTTCTTACACTTTACAGTGTTCACAATTAGATTATCCTTTTTTTCTGGCTATTCATACAATTTCTTCCTGTTGCATGAGAAAATTTATCTTTTTTTTTTCAAGATATTTTACATTTCCCAGGATGTCAGCAGAAGCTTATTATTCTAAATATCAATTCTAGCTCATGTCATGGACTTTCTTGAGCAGAGATGTTTTTATGGGCATCCTGCATTATTTAACAGTACCATAGATGAAAAATGTTTGCTGTCTTCAAGGAAGTTCTATCTGCTTATCAGAATTTACATGCTGGTTAACAGTCGAAAATACAGTCATTTTTCAAATGCAGTATGGTCATAAATGTATTTTGTCTGCATTACTCCGTGATTCTCTAGAAACTGAAACTATAATGTTAATCAAAAGAGCAGATTTTGATCAACTCTAATTGTGAGTTATTTATGTCACCTTTTATGCATACAGCCTTATAAATTAATATTTTATTTTGCTGTATCCTAAAGCAATTGAGTGTTGGATGCCATGAGTCAGTAAGGGAGTGGCAGCAACACAGGCTACAAAATCCACACTTCAGTGGGTTCTGAGACCTAAAAGATTGAACTTCTTTGGTCTTTGATCCGTGGAAAAAAAAAATCTATTTATGTGAAGTGAAGCTAACCTAGTGTAGTTCAGTGCAATCAAAATAGGAAAAAACCCTCCCAGATGACCTCTAACCCTATTTTAGTATTCCTTTTAGTTCAGACTTTACGGAGGTGATGGATTTATGATTATTTTTCAGTGATACCCATAACAGAACAGGCCATTCTCAAATATTGAAGAAGCAAGGTTCAAAATTGGTAGAAAAAACACAAACAATTAATCCCAACCAAATCCTGTCCCTGCAATTTCCTGCATCATACCCTTTCCAAGCTGGAGAGATACAGATTTGACAGGTGCCCTGTTCAGTGGGTAAGGAATTGGCTGGATGGCTGTATCCAGAGGGTGGTGCTCGATGGCTTGAAGTCCACATGGAGAGCAGAGACAAGTGGTGTTCCACAGGGGTCCATACTGGGACCTGTGCATTTAATATTTTTATCAATTTAATATTTTATCAATGATGCAGTACAATTGATTGCACCTTCAGCAAGCTCGCAGATGATACCTGGGTGGTGATGTTGATGTGGTAGATGAATGAGATGTCATACAGAAGGACTTGATAAGCTGGAGATGTGCCCAAATGAACCTTGCAAAGTTCAACAAGACCCAGTCCAGGGTCCTGCACCTGAGTTGGTACAATCCTTAATATCAAGACAGGCTGGGGGATGAGATGATAAAAAGCAGCCCTGCAGAAAAGGACTCGGGGGTACTAATGGCTGAGAAGATGGACATGGCCCAAAAGTGTGCACTTGCAGGACACAAGACCAATGGCATCCTGGGCTGCATCAAAAAAAGTATGTCCAGCATATGCAGAGAGGTGATTTTGCCAGGTAAGATTTCGTCTGCACTACTGCACAGTCTGAAGCCCTCAATATAGGAAGGGTATGGAACTGATGGAGCAAATCCAGAGGAGGGCCGTGAAAATGATCAAGAGGCTGGAGCACCTCTGCTGTAAAGACAGGCTGAGGGAGCTGAAGTTGTTCAGCCTGGAGAAGACTCAATGGAGACCAAATAGTGGCCTTCCCAGTACCTGAAGGAGGGCTATAATAAGGTGGAAGAGAGGCTGGTAGTGACAGGACAAAGGGCAATGGTTTTTAATAAGAATAGATTCAGGTTGGATGTTACAAGAAAGTTCTTTATCATGAGCATGGTGAAGCACTGGAACAGGTTGCCCAGCAGGGTAGTGGAGGCCACATCCTTGCAGATATTCAAAGTGGGTCTTGACAGGACTCTGAGCAACCTGATCTAATGGAGGATGTCCTTTTTCACTGCACTGGTACTAAACAACCTTTGCAGGTCCTTTCCAACCCAAACCATTCTATGATTCTATGACCTTCATGATGAAACTCATTCCACATGAAGCCCAGATTGCAGAAGTTGATCCAAGCTAAGAACACGGATTCATTATCTGTCAGGTTAGTTTTATCAACCATGAAAGTATAATTTGAATAGTCTCACAATAAATTTATATAATTAAAACATCTGTGTTTTGTTTTCATATTCATGACATACAGCTAGTATTTGAAATACCTTTTAAAACCCCCTGTATAGAATATTCCAGACCTATAAAACTGTAACTGTAACTCTGAAGCTGAAACTTTGAAAAGCCACAGATGTAATTCTCAATTCCAAAGGAAAATCACAGTTTGTGTCTCATTCACACATATTAAATATTTAAGTAACTTTTCACCCTTAAAATGTGAAATACATTGTACAGAAAACAGAATGTGCTTGCTCAATTAGTTTAATGACTAATATAATTTTTCTTCCAAGAAAATATTGGGGGGGGAAATGGTTTAGGAAGATATGAAGAATGTTTAATTGTTGACTAGATACAGGACATCAGGAGTGTGATGGTTTGGGTGTTACCTGCCCNTCCCAAGGAAGAATGAAGGTTCAGCCAGGGGGGTTAGGAAGCAAAGTGGATTAGTCCAAAATGGAGGGTGAGGTTAGAGAGTAAGACACAGCTCAGCCAGTTCCCCAGTCCCAAGTGAGACTCCTGAATGGAGTGATTATCTATGTTTTGCTTTTCGTTCTTATACATCCCAGCAAGCCTATGAGGGAAGTAGACATCACCATTGTTTTCCTTTCACAGCCTGTAATTTAACTCTTCTCACCAAAACATTCTAGCTAGCTTCAAACTAGCACAAGGAGAGAGAGGTAATGTTCTTTTGCCAACTTTCCATGTGAAAAGGACTAGAAATTTTAATTTCCATAAGGAAAATACAAGCTATGAATAGAAAAATGCATAGATCACTTAATGGAATGAAGGTTTAGCAAAGAAATACTTTATATTCCAGGGCATATAACTTAGGAATCTTGAGGTTTTCAAGAGTTTAGCCATTTGTCAACATTGACTCAGGAAGCTGAATGGACACTTCTATTTTTCTGTGCTTCAGCAAGGAAGTGGTGACAGCAACACTAAAGCCTCAGCTGAAAGGTAGGTTTTATGTGGGACTGGAGATCTTAGTGTAAACCTCATGGTGTGTGGATTTTATTTCCACATAACTGAAATAATTTAGCCCAACTGTGACAGGCTTCTTCAAAATCATACTGCAGTGCCTTGTCTTCTTAAGGGCTGACCTGACTTTGTGTAACACCCATACCTTTCCGGCAGTAAAAGCATGGCTGAGGTCTTTGTTTCCAAAGAAATAAGAGTATAGAAGACATATAGAACACAGGCAGGGGCATTGGATGACATGGGCAGAAAAGGCAAAGGCTGTTTCTGCTTGAAGTATGCGTTCAAGATGTTTGGCACAAGTTTCTAGTCCAGAGTGTAACAGAAATGTCTTTGTGTTCCACTCAGAGGCTGTGGGCAAGAAAACAGTTGGGAAACGCTTATCAGAAGATAACTAACCAAGTGAGTTCCAGTCTACTTAATTACTTAAACACACCTGTATTCAATGTTTCCCTTTAAAAGTATTTTATATTTGACAGTAAGTATTTCAGAAGGTGTCAGATTGTCTGCTGTGCAGATTGAGGTATGGAAATGGTAAAAATGGCTTTTGACCTTCTCTTGTTATACAAGAAGGTTTTGAGTCTGTTTCTATTTCAGCTTTTATCACATTAAACACTGTTCCTCCTCAAGTATTTGCAATCACAGAGATTTAATAATCATGACAGAATGAAGATGACTGCATGTGTAGTCAAAATCTTCTGCAGATTAATGAGCTATATTATTTTCACGTGATGCCCTGAGATTAATAACAAGTCTCATTAATCAAGTATCCTGGAAGATAATGAGGTTTATGGAGCATGTCCCCAGATCTCTTCTCAAGGAAATGATAACTATGCATTTGTTTTCTGGGTTTTTTGGGTTGGTTTTTTTTGGTTTTTTTTTTTTT
>WAAF01019233.1:19382-56152 GCA_013400475.1 Tricholaema leucomelas
TTAATTATACTCAGTAATATTGACAATTATTGAAAATACAGGCTTTTACTGGAAAAAGATAATGTGCTCTAGTTCAGTTAAGAACTTGGCTACCAGTATATAGATTGGCAGGACGAGGAATTTGGGAAAGATGGAAAAACAATGGATTAAAAAGAACCATAATTTCTTCAAGCTGTTGGCGAAGTGTACTGACCATGAGCAAGCCTTATCTGAACTATGATCTTTCTGAATTCCTCTGATGGAAATGCTGGTTGTGACTGGTAATTGTGGCATGAGGAGGAACTGATGGCTGCACAAGGGCAGCTGGGAAGACATCTGGGAAGACCTTGAAAGCAGTAATTTACACAGGATTTAAATTTAATCTGAAGTTATAACTCCAAATTACCCACACACTCTTGTTTTAAACACTCTGAGACCATCACCTGTGCCAGGCTAGCTGAGTGTCTGGGAAGAATAAAGTCAGTAAAGAAAGGAGTAATCAGCTTGGTGCTGAGAACCTTGTGATTGGCAGGGAGGGGAAGCATCCTCTCTGGTTTTTCTGTTTGGTGCACAGGACATTCAGGGCATGATATTGAGGGGAATGGAATAAATATTTGACAAATTCAGTCACAGAGAGTGTCAGCTTTACAAGTAAAATTCATTACTTGTACTAGCTGCATTACCAGGGTCAGCAGCAGAGGAATGCAGTGGACACCATGGAGTCTAGGTTACTTTCCAAGAAAAAGATTTTGTTTATACTACCAGGTTCAGGCCTCATAAGTATGTATATACATGTGTTTTATGCTTAGTTCATTCTTTTGTCTTGAAAATGTAAGAGTTTAAGTTTTGGAAGGCAAGGATTTGATTCTCATCTTGGGAAAATGACCATTTTCCATGCAAGTGGTTAAGCCATATATTTGTATAACTTATAGTAATCAATTGGATGTCTTCTTACCAAAACATTCTAGCTAGCTTCAAATTAGCACAGTATGTGTATGCAAGACAAATTAAGAAGTTGAGGAAGCTTGGTTACAAAACACCGCATTAGATATTGGAATTAAATTACCTCTTTTCAACTGTGATACAGACTTCTTGGTCCTTGCAAGTTTTCACACAGTACCAGGTTAGTGACCTGAATCTCAGAAGATCATGAAGACTGATCTCATGACTGCAGCCAGTGAGTTGCCATCAGGTAGTACAGACAATAGGAGAGCAGAAAAAGATAAAGAGCAATGCCTTCCTGAACTGCAGCAATACTGGACCATTGTGCAAACACAAAGAGGTTTCCTTCAGAAGTGACAGACTTCCTAGCATACAGCACCATGAGGATGCAAAACCTCCTTTGCCATGGCTCTCCTTTCATCATGTTTCTCAACATTACACACCATTTTTGTTAATTTCAGCTAGATGTGATGATGAGCTTGGAGAGTATCACTTATTTTAATGAGATCTTCACATGGCTCCTCCACATCAGTAGGCCGCAAAATGAGAAAGATGCTTTTCTGTGAGCTTGCAGCAGCCTAATTAAAGCTTAAAAAACTGTAAAATGCTTACAGCTGTAGGATAAAGTGGAAAGAGCTTGTTTCTTTTGTTTCATTTACCATGTAATTCCTTATCAAAATGTGTTACCAAATTTGAGTTCTCAGCTGTGCACTGTATTTTTAGCTATTCATGAAAATTGCCAAATCTTGACACACTTACTCCTGGCTCTCTTTTACGTGGGGTTCGATATGGCTTTGCAAGCCTGGGCAGCTGCCTCAAGAATGGATTTTTAAGGCTGCCACTCAGCTGTCTTGTTTGACAGACGAATAACCATTTTCATTGAAGTTTTGTTGGTGGATTTAAAAGCTCATTTCTTGGGCCTTTCACTCATGCATACCCTGACAGAAATAGTGTATAATAATATGTATTTTACCTTCAAAAGAATCCCACTCTCTTGCTCAAATATAGGCTGTCAGAATAAAATACTATGTGTAACCAGTAATAATCTTGGTTAGCATCTTTCTGTTCTCCAAAATCTCTCTGCTGAAGAGGATTTTATTGATTAGTTTATATCTAATTTGCTTTAAAAACAGGCTTGTCTCAACTAAAAGTATCCAAACCTACATAACCTCCTTTCACTTGCATTTTTTTTAAGGGAACCAACGAGAAAATTCTAGTTGAAGATAAAGAGGCTTTAATTTAGCAAATGTAGCAGAATTAAATCTGCGAGTTAGGTAAGACAGTTGTTGTCTGACGGCTCAGTGTTGCAAGATGGTATCTTCCAAAATTAATATTGTTTATTAATTTTGATATCCAGAACTCTTGCCACACCCCGAGCAATAATTTTAATAATATTTCAGTTCTTAACATGGTTATGGAAACATTCTGTGGATAATATCTACATCTAATATAACCAGCAAAATATATAAATATTAATTGAACCGGAAGAGACTATTCCCATGGTCAAATTCCGCTTGCCCAGTAGATGGTCTCAAGCTCTTTCTGCTTTATGGCAGAAGGCAGTAGAGAATTGCAGAAAGGCATTTAAGCATTTACTCACAGATTATTGTTGTTACCCTCGTAGGGGATAGCCGCAGTTCAGACAGTGCCCAAATGCTTTCAGGGGACTCTATCTTGTTGGATGTTGAAGCTTGAATCTTCCTTGCTTCTGGGGAAAGGATGCAGACAATCTCTGACCTTGTTCTCCTGGCTTCTTCTGGATGATCTGTATACATGTCCAGGAATTCTAAGCAGGACCTTCATACGCAGAAGGCAGGATGTCGTGCAGTCTCAGCACAATGTCATGCTGACCACACAGGCTGATCATGTGCAGACAATCCAGGGTCTGCTCCTGGTAACTCATGGCAGTGGAGTTTACCAGGCAAGCAATAAGGCAGTGTGCAATAGCAGCATGGCTGGGCACAGCAGAGATATCACAGCAAAGAGCAGGAAAGCAAAACAGGGAAGCAAAAGCAGGCTGTTCACCTGCATATCTCCTTTTATCAATGTGGGCCGAGATTAATTGCCCTTTGGACACAAGAATAGCCAATCAGGATGGCAGTTAGCCAAACCATACCATATTAGGCAATGCCTTGTGGCTTTTCCCTAATTTGGGAAAATCACAGACCTTGCATTAGGCAGGCACAAGCTAAGTGCATGTACCTTACACCACAGGAACCTGGGCAGGCCAGACTCTATGGCTCCAGGTCCTTTTGTGTCTGTTTCCCCCATTTTCCTCCCTGGTGGAGCACAAAAACATGCCTAGGCAAGGCAGGACATGTACAAGCCTAGTTTGGGCCTATCAGGACTACCACAACACTCAGCACCTCACAAAAGACTCAAGATGAAGTCCTGTCAGTGGTGATGCAATTACCTCTTTTGACCAGCAGGTCATGTTGTGTTTGATTCACATCGGGATGCCCTTAGCCCTCTGGGCTGCTAGGTGATACTGCTGAGTCATATAGAGTTGACTGTCAATCATCACTCTTAGATCACTTCTGGCAGGTCTGCTTTCCAGACACTTCTTTCCCAGTTTATACTTGTACCCTGTATTACTCCATTCTAGGAGAAGAAACCATCATTCAATCTTGTTAGCCTGGGTCCTCAAAAAAATCAACAGCACCTCCCAGTTTCATATGATTAACAAACTTGCTCATGTTGCATTCAAGTTCTGCCTCCATGTCATTGTAATATATTTGAACAGAACTGAATCTATACTTGAACTTTGAGGAGCACTGCCAGTGATCAGTTACCAGTCAGATGTAGCCCTGTTTACTGCAGTGCTCTGAGCCCTATCACCCAATCAGTTCTCCACCCAAAGCACTGTATACACGCTCAGCTTGCAGTTGGATGACCTGTGTCTCTAGCAAGAGATCAAGGACAAGAGTCTGTGACTCTGTCTATACGTCATGGAACAAGCACATCTCCAGCAATGTTTGTTACAAACACAGCTGCCTTCCATTCAACATCTAGGTAGTTCTGAGAAAGAAAGAAGGTCCAAAATACAGTAATTTCTTCCTCAACACCCTAAGAGTACTTCCTTCTGCAGCTTCTACTTTGCCTCAGGACGTGCATTAGATTCTATGGAATTCAAGTTGCTGTCAGGCCTTCATTGAAAATCTGCTAGGTTACCTCAATGTTTGTTTTTTTAAAATGCCTTAATATCACAGCTGATGTCATCATAGAGTTCTGCAAGGCCAGCTCCAAATCAAAGATAAATTATCCTTTCTTTCTCTCTGTAGTAGCCTCACATACAGAAATATACCAAAAGTGGCTGAAACTGGTGAGACTCTTGATATTGCTTTCATCAGCCATGAAAACACTTTTTTTTTCACTTGTGATTTTTTTTTTAAATTTTGGCTTAGTTTTTAAAGTGGTAAGCAGTAGATGTAGATATGGGTGTGTTTTCCCCCATGACTATGCTTTCTTGACTCCCATTAATGTCAACAGGAATTGCATCCACATTTCAAGAAGAAAATAGATCCTTTAATGGTTCCAAATAACAACTCATTTTAGAGCTACCAGGTGTGCAATATGAATCTCGTTACCTCAGCTGGTTTTATTTCTCTGCCATATGCTAGTAAGTAAACTGTCAAAACTGGAAAGTTGCTCGTGGACATTACCTAGAGCTAAACTGCAATAATAAAAAGAAACAGAGCATCAACTAGCAAACAGACCAATCAGTGACATCAAGATTAAACTCAAATATTCTACTTTTCAGTTGAATGGGACTCTAACTTGAGCCGAAAAAAAAAACCAAACAAACAGCTGAGTAAAGATACATTGTGTCATCTCATTAAGGCAAAACAGATAATTTTCAAGTGTAATTCCTTCTGAGAGACAGTCACCCTTGCTCTGGCTGAATGTCTGGGTTGCAGTAATCACAGAATCACATAGTATTAGGGGTTGGAAGGGACCTCAAAAGGTCGTCCAGTCCAACCTCCCTGACAGAGCAGGATCACCTAGAGCAGATCACACAGGAATGCATCCAGGCAGGTCTTGAATATCTCCAGAGAGGGAGACTCCATAACCCACCATGCACAAACTGTTTTAGTGTTCCATCTACCTCACTGTAAAAAAAAAATTCCTCATGTTTCCATGGAACTTCTTATGCCTGAACTTCCACCCATTGCCCCTTGTCCTGTCATTGGGTATCACTGAGTGGAGCCTGGTTCCATCCTCTTGGCACTCACTCTTTTCATATTTATAAACATTAATGAGGTTACTTCTCAGTCTTCTCTTCTCCAAACTAGAGAGCCTCAGCTCCGTCAGTCTCTCCTCATACAGAAGATGTTCTTCCATTTTCACTGTTTTGTGTTGATCGCTTTCAAACAGTTCCTTGAGCTCCTTCTTGAACTGAACAGCCAGAACTGGACACAATATTCCAGATGTGTCCTCACCAGGGCAGAGCAGAAAGGGAAGGACCCTTGACCTAATAACTGCAGTCCTTCTAATACACCCCAGAATGGCATTGGCCTTCTTGACCACCAGAGCACATTGCTGCCTCATGGTCAAACGTCCATCCACTAGGACCCTCAGGTCCTTTTGTCCTTCATTACTCTCCAACTGGTTGGTCCTCCACCTATTTGATACGTAATTTCAAAATACATCCTTGGTCCACTTTCTTTCTTAGTGCCAACAGCAGAAATGCTCTTTGTCACTCACCACCATGAGCTTACAAAAATCAGTGAAAAGAGAATACAAAAATTTTTACTGTGTAAAATTCTAGCAGCTTGTAGATATCATAATAAGTATGTATAGTTTCTGGGGAAGTTTCTCAAATATATGAATCTTAAAATTTTTAATCACACAAATTGCCAACATTAACCAAACCCAAAATTCAGTTATCTGTGTAAGTATCATGGCCTCCTGTTGTGATAGGTCTGCTGGGCTTATCCATGCCCTGGCTTGCTCAGGCATGTTTTTCTGCTCTTCCCCCTTTTGATGTGGGGAGAAGAAACCATTGGAAAGAGTTCAAAGAACCTGGAGCCACTGAGTCTAAGGTCTCTGACTTGTCCAGACATATTCCCCTGCTCCCCCTCCTTCTGTGCTGGGAGAAGCAACTGCAGGAAAGGAAAATGGAAGCCCTGGCTTCACCTAATATAGGCAAGCTTGACAAAGTGCCATTCTGATTGTCTAATCTATGTCCAAAGACCCATTGGTCTTGGGCTGTATTGATAAAAAGGGATGAGCAGGTTGCACAGTCAGCTGCTGCCTCATTGCATCCTGAAACTGCCTGGAATCTCCACTGCCTTGAGGTTACCAGGAATGAGCTCTAAATGCCTGCAATCAGCCTGCATAGCCAGTGCGCCACACTGCACATCACATTGCATCCTGCCTGCCCCTCTGCATGGCTTCTGCTGAATTTGGATTTAGGAGGAAGCAGATTAGAGACTATGCTATGGACTCCCAGCTTCTTGCTAGTAGAGCCTGGGAAACTCCAAAGACTCTAAGGGCTTTGAGACTGCTGACAGCAACCCCTCCACATGCTTTGGGTACTGTCTGATATTTTGTGAGCAAATACTCAAAGCCTCTTCTAGTTCACTAATTGCCTTCTTCCATAAGCAGAAAGGAGCTTTCTGTGTCCTCTAGTGGATAAGCATTATAATTAAGCACAAGCAGTATAATTAACCACAAGAATCTTCTCTTCCAAGAGAAGTGTTTGCCACTTTTAGAAATAAGTGCTCTAGTTTTGCCTGTTCCCTGCATGTATAAACTTCCAAACTGTGCATTTTGAACCTTGTGAAGAAATTTTCTGGTGAGTTTTAATGTTAATAAACAGTTTTCATGGTTATTTACAATCTTCCCCTGGATATCAAAATTAATGCAGATTATTAATTGTGCATAATCCTAGTGAACTTAACAATGCATCATTTTAATGGAGTTGAAATAAGGTCACAGAGCAGTGTGAGTGCTCTGATTTGTCTCCTTTCCTGCATCATTTACACAGACTTGTGCATTTGAACAAACTAGAAAAATATTTTAAAAAACAAGCAACTGCAAAAAATGGTTTTGGAGAAAAAAAGAAGGAAAAAACACAAGAGTTTACAAATGTACACCCAGCAAGTAATACAGCAGAGTTCCTTATGTATCTGAGGGTCCATTTTCACACATCTAAGCACTTCAAGCCAGCCAAGCCATGTTCAGAATGATATTTGCATATCTAATCCCCAGTGGAAAATCTTCACTGAGAGCTTTGTGTGGTTTTGAAAATTTTACCTTAATGCATACCTAACTATGCAGGAATTATTTTATATGAATTTATGGTCACAGAAAGTCTATTTTTTCATATGTATTTTCTCTTTAACATTCACTCACTGTGGGACCACTAGATGCCACTGTGACCTAAGGAAGGAAATGTACCATAGCTTCACAGTCTGCTTTAAATCCAGAGCATAAACACTCTAAGACAGTCTGTGTTGACTCAAATACTGCAATTTCTTTAAGTGTTTTTGTGACCAGACATAGCTAGACTGTTGATGAAAGTGAATCCCTGAAACACAGAGTTTAGCTCAAGAGGGTTAAAACACTCTGAGGTGTCACAGCTATTTGAGAACTGGTGCTAAAAGCTGATCGAGTTTTCAGCTAGAGAAAATCTTCCATGTACATCAGGACCATCTCCAGGAAGCATTTTTGTTCCATGTAAGATGGCAGTTGCTGCTTTCTCATTCTTCCTTCCTTGCTAAAGAGTGGATAATGTATTCATTGTAACAATGCCTTTTGATTTCTTAACTTGCCTGTTAACATGGTTGGAGAGGGCATTATGTTAATTTTCCATGTAAATGATGTAGCAGGGACTCATCAAGGATGTGTCAAGTCCTGCATCTGGGGAGGAATGCACACACCAGTAAAGAGCAGCTGTTCACCTGATGGAGAGTAGCTCTGTAGAAAAGGACCTTGGAGTCCTGGTTAGTAAGACAACAACGTGCTCTGATGGCCAAGAAGGCCAATAGTGCACTTGGGTGTATTAAGAAGACTGTGTCCAGCAGCTCAAGGGAGGTTCTACTCCCTTCTACTCAGCCCTAGTTAGACCACATCTGGAGTGTTGTGCAGAGTTCTTGGCTCCTGAATTCAAGAGGGACAGGGAGTTGCTGGAAAGAGTTCAGCAGAGAGCTACAAGGATGATTAAGGGACTGGAGGGTCTCTCCTTTGAGCAAAGACTGAGAGACCTGGGTATGTTTAGTCTGGAGAAAAGAAGGCTGAGAGGGCACTTACCAATGTCTACAAATACCCGAAGGGTGGCAGTCAGGAGGATGGAGCCAGTCTCTTTCTAGTGATATTGTGGGTCAATGGAGGNTATGTGACCTTCCCTAAGTGGTCCTTCTTTGCAGGGAGGTTGGACTCGATGATCTCTGGAGGTCCCTTTCAACTCCTAGCACTCTGTGATGATTCTATGACTGAGACATTTTACAACTCTGAGGTCTCCCTGCAGCTTGCTGTATAAGGCTTTTGCAGAGCTCTTTCTTGGAAATGACTGGTTTTGTGTAAGAGTGGAGACTTAAATGAAAATATCAGGAAAATAATATGATTCTCTACCTAGGCTGAGCATTAAAAACTCACTTTCAGCAAAGAACTGGGTTTTAAGTTCTAAAATTCTGATTTCATGGTACCATTTATAATGATGGGGAAATGAATGCTCAGAGGACAAAAGCATTTGCAGGAGGAGGAGGAGGAGTTGTTGGATAACCTAACAGTTCTTTGTGGCTCTAGCCACAAAAATACCCCAAAAACCAAAACCAAAACAACAACAAAAAAAACTTAGTAAAAATAGCTCAGAATATTGGATATGATTTAATGATCTCAAAATGACAGTAAACAGCAGCAGAAAAAACAGACAAACAAACAAAAATATTCCTTGTTTTTTGCTTTTGCCTTTTTTTTCTTCTTCTTAAAATCTGTTACTTTGCATTTTCTTGGTGACCTGGACCTATAGGAGAAAATATTCTGTCCAATAGCACAAAAAAGTCAGAATTTTGTGTCAGAAGATATCTGATGATATACCCTGGGAAAATGGAGGTATCTTTCAAATTCCCTTCTATTTTAATGAGCCAAATAAATGGAGTATTTCCTTCCCACCAATACCTCTATTACCAAACCTGTTGCCAGAATCCATTAAAACAAACTCCCTGTTAAAAATTCCAGATGCTTCCATTAGTTGAATAGCTGCAGTTTTCTAAGAACAAAAATGGAAGATTAGGTATTTGAACAGGGAACCCTACATGAGGAGCAAAATGCACCCTGCAATGAGGTAAAATTCTTATTCCCATGCTGTACATTCTGTTTACAGCAAGATTTTCTCTTTCCGCAATGACACAATACTATATAATTATTTCTGCCAAAATGCCCAGAAGAACATTAATAATAAATGACTATTTTATTGCTACTGTTCAAAAGTTCTCAAAAGAAAAAGAAAAAAAAAAAAAGAAAAAAAAAAAAAAGAAGAAAAAGAAACCAAACAAACCTGGGAACATGGGAACAGCAGAACTGTAGCAATATCTGCATGTTGGGAGGGTAAGAAAAGCAGAGTCTCTAAGGATGTTCTGTTCAAGGCAAAGCTCTCAGTAAGACCAGGTCAATATCAAATATCCAAAAGTCAGGAGCTGCAGAAATCTTGAGACAACAGGGTGTTGAAACATATAGCTGCAGCAGAGTACTAAAATCAAGGAACTGAGAATACACTCCTGAGCAGCACAGGAGCTCAACATCACACAGGGAGAGCAGTCCAGGGTAGAACCATCTTGAAGTAAACACAAAATAAGGAAAGAGAACTATTATATGAACTACTGCACTACTGTTGTGAGTATTCCTCTTTTTGCATGGTGGATAGGACAGAAGTGATGGTATAAGTGTGGTAGAGGACATGAAACCTGATGGTAAACACTGTGGAGTTCTGGGATAGTTAAATTGCACAGGGACTCTGCTAAACACTTATCCCTGGAGCTTTCCAGACCAGGTGGCAGGAATGAGAGAAGAATTAACTCAGAAGAGGATGTTGACCCTGCAGTGATGCTCAATCTGTGTTTCTATGAATATGAACAAGAAGAAATAGTAGCCATTTTAAAAGAAGGAAGGATAAACTTGGAAGATTTGTAGCTTTAGCTTATGGAATATGTAGTATGGAAAGTAAGTGTGGCTGCACTCCAATCCATTAAATGCAAATGGCAGGTAAGTTTTACCAAACATAGTTTTGCTTCAGCCTGGAAGTGAGTGGATATTTATTTTATGTTTGCAATGCTAGCGGCTGCTGGAATGAAATTTATCTAGGTATGGTAAACACACCAAAAAACCCAAACAAACAAACAAACAAAACCCACAAAGCAGGGTGGACACAGAACATCACTCTGGACTGCAACATAAAATGCCAGATTTTTGAAGTGCAGAATGCTCTAGAAATATCTAAAGCTTGTTTCATGATGAGATTCTACAGAAAGAAAAAAAAAAAAAAAGCCTGCCTAAAATGTCAACATATTGCAGTAAGATGAAATCTTTACCTAGATGCTTGAACACTCAAGTACACACTTTTCTCTGGTCTTTCACTTTCTTCTCTATCAATTTGTAGTTAAGTGATTCTGTTGTCAAGGCATTGTAGTAAGAGTAAAACCTATGGTGCTGCTCAGCCGCTCACTACTCATCCTGTTGCTAGACACTACAGAAATGTTAAGTCAAAAAGACCTGTGTGAGGTTTTTGGTTTTTGGTTTTGTTCCCCTTTTGATCAAGTTAAAGATACAAATGGCATCCCTGCTCTTAATACGTTATGACTAAAAACATTAACTGTCTTTCTGAGCTCTGTATAACCAATTGACCACAGACATGTGAAGTACTAAATAAACAAAATACACATAGAGCGGTTCTATTTCTCATTGTTCTTTTAATTCATAATGTCTAACAAAGTTGAAAAGTCTGCTGAGTTTCTGAAAATACTGTAAAATGTTTAAGAAGTCCTTGGAAAGGGCCTTTGCACACTGAACAGAAAATATAAAGAGCTGCTGTGTGGTATTTTAGAACTTAGTTTAGTTGTTAACTATGAAATCTAATCACTGAAAAATCTCAAAAATCTCAACCTCCCTATATAGTGTGAAAAAAAGTTCCACAAAGGCTGATTGTGTTTATAGCATGATTGTGTTTATAAGGACCATTCGCCAGGCACCTAGTAAGGCATCCAACTAAAGAAATAGAGCACTTGCTGAAATAATTCAATTCTAAACATTGGTCAAAACAAAACACAACAAAACAAAATAATAAAATAAGTCCACCAATACATGTTAAATAATTTTGGGTATGTTTAAACAGATTTCACATAACATGGGGATTTTTTTGTGTGTGGGTGTCTGATGATATTCCACACATTTGTTCTCAATTTTGTTTTTCTATAAATCCTGTTGAGCTATTAGCACAGTATATTGATCAATTAAATTGTATTTGTATTCCAAACACTGAAAAGTGTAGTGGAAGGTCTTGGGGCAAAGTAAGTCTCTCCAGATATTCTCCCATCTTTAATTCAGACCTTACTTTTCAAGTCTGTAAGGTCTCACATCATTCTGTGCAAGGTGACCTTTATCTGCCACTTAGTGCCATGGTCTAGTTGACTGGATAGGGCTGGGTGATAGGTTGGACTGGATGGTCTTGGAGATCTCTTCCAACCGGGTTGATTCTATGATTCTATGATCTTGCAAAATGTGGATGAACTGAAGTTCTCTGCTGCTGTGGGCAGCTTCTTTTGGCACAGGTGCACATTTGTGAAGGTATATACCTGTGAGAGAGAAGTAAGGAAGTGCTAAATCAAATGTATTTGTCAAAATCCTTAAATACTGCCACTGATTCCAGGTGCTCTCTTCGAAAAACATTTGTTTACAGTATGATAATTTAACTCTTGACAAGAAATTAAGTTTCTGTTGGATTTTTGTTTGTAAGTGCAGTCACTGATTACATGGAATTGCAATTACTATGATTAGACATTTGGGTGTGCATTTATTTAATTCTGGTAGTGCAGCTGCAATAACTTATGAAGGAAGAAAATGAGTTAGGTGTCATAAGTAGATACATTGATACAGTTATAGACATAGGTATCGATATAGACAATAAAGGCAGATAACACACATATTGAAGATGGTGGATTAGAAACTGTTTCTGTAATAAAACAAAATTACAATGGAGTCATTCAATGAGATAAGAAGGAAGTAGACAATTTTTCACATAGTAAAAAAAATTATCACAGATCCACAAAAATTACCACACAGAAGGCAGGATGTTCCCCAATGTTTTTATTCAGCTAGCACAGATTTAGTGAAAGGGATAATTTGTTCAATGTGTTTTAGAAGGCAGAAGGAATTCTGACGTGGTTAGCAGACTGTTCCTATATGCGTGGAAAAGGTCACTTTTGGAGACAGATTACCAGACTATATTGTCATGGGTTTGATCCAGCTGGGAAATCCAAATATTTCCAGTTAGATACACAGATGAAATACCCTAAAAATGCCTTGTCACATTATTGAAGCATGGAAAATAGAGGTAAAACTTTCAAAGCAGAGAATATGCAGAGATCTATAGAAAATAAAATGTCCTACAGCTTGCCTACTGCAGCAGTTTAATTTAAAAATTGCAGCTTTTAATCAAGCAAGATGGCAGCTAGATTTATAGGTGGTGTGAACTGTTCTCAGTCTTAAGATTCGTGAGACACTCAAAGTTCATGGGGACAATCCCTACAGCTTTCTCTCATGCAAAAGTGCAAATGACTTGGAATGAGTGTTTTGGCAGAGAAAATAATTTTTGTTCAGATTTTATGTTTAGCAATAAAGAAGAGATAGTTTGAGGCAGATTTCATGGCAAGAACAAAACATCACAATACTAAAAATATTATCCTTAAAATGTCTGAGAGATGAGGTACAACACTTTGGTTAGTACCTTGAATTTTATTGGAAAATTCCATAAAAGTAAGCAGGAATTTCAGGGCAAGGAGTAGATTTATAGTATGAGCATAGTTGATTTTCCAACAGGTAGCTGACCCAGATGGTTATACTCAATGCTGCAAATGAAGTAGTGATCTTGTGACAACCATTGCTTCCTTTCTGCTGCTCATCACAAATGATATAGAGTTCTTCATTTTGAGTAAAAACTGGGAGAAGACTTTGTCAATAAGCCTAGAAAATCCAAGCAAATGTAACAGTCATTACAACCTTAACTTTGTGTTACCAGTTCAGTTTTACATGTGATAAACGAAATCTTCTTTATGTCTCCCTCCTTATTTTTGCCCTGAAAAATATTATAATTTTTACAAAAAGATGACAAGATTCCATTCTCAGGTGAGTTAACAAATACTTTGATGTTATTAGAAGGCACAGTTAGACCTGAAAGGATCATTTAATTTCATGATTTTTGATACTTTCAGGTGGAGGCACTTTCAGAGATAAAGGCATTTAAATTAGTCATACAGTGGAAGAAATGAGAAGGACCTTTGTATATTGGCAATTGGGTGAATTAGCTAGCTCTTATTTTGCTAAAATAACCCCTCATGATTTCTAATGAAGACAAGAAGTGGAGAGCTTGCTTTAGAAATGTTTGTAACAAAATTTAGTAGCTGTGAATCCTGCTTAAGATATCAGGAAAATTTCTGCTCCCTGTATCTGTCTCACTTTATGTTATTGTTTATAAGATTTAATTATTTGACGAGTGAATATATTTGATTTTAGCATCACAAAATTCATGGAATCTTAGATTCTGAGTCAAATTGTGTACTACAATGAAGTAATGTGGGAGGATGTCTTCTCTTTTTTTTTCTTTCTTTCTTAATTTCTGATATTTTACTGAAAAGACTTCCATGAAAGCTTTTTATAGGGTTTTGCTTCCTTTGACTTCATTTTCCTACATCCTAAATATATTCTGTCTTTGCTTCTGTTCTTCCAAACGATTGTCCTGGTTCCTTGTGATAAGGCTGGTATCAACCTAACAATGTCCTCAACAGCTTTCCAAAGCAAAACTAAACTGTGCAGATGATGGGGCTTCCTGATGCCTCACTGAGTTGAGAGGGCTGCTGTTTATCCTTTCACCCTTTGATAGTCAATTCCTAATTTGCTTTGCTAATGCTTTAAAATTGAAGGAATTATCAGGAACTGTTCAGGAAAGGGCTGAATAATTACTTTTATAATAAATGCTCAAAACCACACACACACCAACTCCTTTGTTTGTGTTGCCAGACTGACCTTATGAGTAAAAGCGTATATGAAGTGCTTCCCAAGATGTGTTATTTCTGAACAGCATGTTTCATATAATTAAACACAAGTTGGGTTTTTTTGCCAAGGTTATTATGACTACTGCATGCATTACAACTAAATAAAACCCACAAGAGCAAGGAATGCAGTAACATTCCCAGGCACAGGCATATAGATTCTTTTACCTGAAGACAAACAATTTACTATTCAAGGAAGGAGTTACCAGTCCACAGAGTATATCTGAGAGCCTGCCTCCCTTGAGCAAGCTTTCTGCATGTGTTGTCCTGCTCCTTTGTCCTCCTAAACTAGAGTCCATAGGATAAAAATAACATGAAGAGCTTTGAGAAGGTGTTTACTGTATCTGGTTAAATTTTGTGAGGTCATTACTTGCTAGTCAGCATGGAACACCAAACAGATCTGATCCATTTTATGGTATGGGGGTGTTTTGTTTTGCTTTGTTTTGTTCATGTGTTATGAGTTTTGCTAGGTGGACAAGAATGGCACATGGCATAAATTGTCCAGTCTTTGAAACTGGTTGGAGATTGCCAGAGAGCAGAGAGAGACGCAAACACAAAATATTGTTGAAGTTGAGAGAGCAAATAAATCAATATGAGGAAGTGTCTTTGGATTAGCCACCAAGTGTGATGTTGCAGCAGCCTGGTGTGTTACCATCTGGGAAAGTTCAAGCAAGCTGTAAATCCCAGGCCCTCCAGGCTGTGGGAAGCTGTCTTGGAGAATTTCTTGTTTTGTTTCTTGGGAGGTAAAGTAGAGGCTGGCTAGCTGATGCTATAAGCATTCCCTGCAGGCTGATCAACATCAGACAAAAGAGTTTTCTTAACCTCTAGCCACAGTTAAAGCCAAAAAGACAAGACCATTTAGAAAAGAAAGATTTTACTGAACTAAAGGAGAAAGCTGACAGAAAACCGTCATGCTACTATAGAAACGACAAAGCCTGTGGGCAAAAAGGCTGAGATTTTTAATCCTTTTATGCTGCCCTACGCGAAACACTGGAAGTCCTAAGGATCTGATTTTTAGAGGAATCCAGGCATTTAGGTGAAATAGGCATAGGGGGCACTTTCACTTAGGTTTTGCAGTACCAAAAATCTCCTTCTACCCAGTCCAGCAGGGAAATGCCATGAAAGAAATGGGCCTAAAGATGGAGTGCATGGGGAATCTTGAACCTGTCTGGAGCGTAATTCTTAGTAACAGTTTCTAATGACTGAATAAGCAACACACATACATGCCAACATAGTTAGTGAGAATTGCCTGGTGACAGCCATACAAAGCATGGGGAATGTGAATTCATGAAAGCTGCTGACATCATGGTCAGTGCCTGCCCATAACACAGATTAAAGCATCTGCTATGACAATTGATGCCTCAGTGTTACGCATGGATTATTAATGATGAAATATGAAATATTAATACATTATAATATGTATTTATTAATACCCACAATTATTTTCCTAGCTTATGTACATGTTCTTTATGCTCAGTTGTGCAAATAGATTACAGAATATGTACAGTTAATAGGGCAGTGCCAAAGATTTTTAAACTATTTAGCAAAACTAGCAAAATATAAGCAGTAAGCTTTTGGAGGTTCTTGGGGTGCAATATGTTGCTTGCCATCTAGGGGAACTCAAGAAGCTCCTTTCTGCTAAGGCAGAAAGCAATCACAGAGTAAGCAGAACCAAAGCAAATTGCTTTAATCACAAAGAGGCTTTTTAGAATATTTACTTACAAACTAGTATCTTTGGATTCCCAGGGTTGCATTATAGTCCCAGACAACACCCAAAACACTTGGAGGGTTTCTGTTGGTGGTATGGTGGTATGGGCAGCTTTTGGAGTTTCCCCAGGAGTCTGGCAGGGTGCTGGAGCTTGCACAGTCTCTGACCTTTTCTTGGTCCCCTCTTGGGAGGATGGAGTCCTTTCCAGAGTTCTGGACTCCTCACAGAGGTTCACAGGTGTGCAGGCAAACACATTGTCTTGCAGCTTGGCAGTAACCTGCTCTCTTTCACCATGCAGGCTCTCCAGATAGGAGTAGCTTATCACTTTCAATTCATGCTAAGGCTGGCTGACTTGGGCAGATTTTGGCAATGACTTACTGCACTTAATGCTTCTCCCTGGTAAACTGAGGCATGACAAAGTTCCCAGGTAGACAAGCTTGAAGCATCGAAGTTTGTTGTTAAGCAGCAAGTCTGGTTTGAAGCAACAAAACTACCTGGTCCCCAAGATGAAGCAAGGTGAAGAATGGCAAAAGTAAAGCAAAAAAAGGCAAGGTGAAATTGTTTACAACTTCTGGCCATATTTACCAATTGCCTGAGTCTGATGGCTCCATTTAGCCACAGAGATTCACCAATCAGAACAGCACTTTGCCAAAACTAACCATATTATGTGAAGCCAGGGGCTTGCTTTACCCATAGTTGGAAAAACCATGACACTATTCGTCAGGAAGTGTATGTACCTTGTTTACAACAAGATGTGAACAGGAGCAGATTCAGTACCTCCAGGTCTTTTGTCCTTTTCCTGCATTGCTCATCCTAAATACTATCCTAAATTCTTCCTGCTTCCATCAGAAATCAAAATCCACATTCTGAAGCCTTTGCAATCCTGATGCACTGATCAGAGCTCATTTGTTTTGTAACTTTATCAGCTTCCATTTTTCACTGAAATAGGAAAATTAACCTCATATGTAGATAAAAGTGTCTGGAAAGACATCACATAGTTTTTCCCTGGCCTCTCAAAGCTAGCAGGAGTCTAACAATCATCTGTTCAAGATGAATCACTTTTCTTCCCAGGAGAGAAACATAAGCAGTGCTGTGTGAAGTAAAGTCCTTCTCAATTCACCAGAGATCCTTGCTCAGGTCTAACTTTCATCTGATGTTTTTTTTCTACCCACTCATTTCCTAGTGTGTGAACCGTTTATCAGAAGGAGCTGAAATAGAGCAGAGCTATCAGAAGAGATTCAGACAGACACAGATGAAGCTGGCTGTGTGTGACAATGAGCATCGTGCAATAGGATGATGGACATTAGTCATCCTGAGACCAAAAAAAGTCATATGGCACCAGTGGATGACTGAGTTTTGTCCAAAGAATCAATAAAGGGGAGGATCTGCAAACATAAATAATCTTGTGTGAATCTACTTCCAGAGTGGCAGCAACTTTTCCTGTAGTCTTGTCTCTTACTGAGAGCAGCACACTGAAGCCATCGACTTCAAGAGAAGGACCACAAAAGCAGCTCTGTTCTGCAAAATGGAATTGATGTGATGAGCCACCATGGCCCACCTGGCTATTTCAGGACAGGAATTTTCCTGAGAGGCTTAGGCTGCTCACTGGGAAGTGCTGAAATTAAATTAAGTCTAAAATAAACACCCCAGCCTCCTCTAATCTGGTTTTCACAGTCATGTAAAAGATAGCACATTAATGATCAAGTGCTAAATGTTTCATATTGCATCTTTGGTATTGACTTGCAGATAAAGGAAGCTTGTGAAAATGAATTAAAAATACTACAGGTAGTCTGAGAATTAGGGTGCTTTCAGTGAGCAGCATAATTTGGCGCTAATACAGTAATGAATGCTGTCAACTACAAAACCAGAAAAGATCTCTAATTTTATTAAGGAAAAGTGGGAGTGCAATCACAGTCTCCAGTGCTGACCATTTTACTGAGGTCTTCTTGTAGTCTTGTCTGACAGATTATACTAAATTAACAACGCCATGTCCAGCACCATCCACAAGAGTTTAAATATCTAATCTGAGATGCAGGTGAGAAGTGAGATTTTGTGCTACACTGTAAAATTGAGATCCTCAGATCTCCAGCTTGTTTTATAAGAACACCCAAACCAAGCAAAGATTCTGACAGACTATCAGACTGGTACTACTCTATTTCTGCATGTAACTTGGGAGTATTTCTCTTATGACAGCACTCATCAGTTCCCTTCTTAAATGCTTCTGGGATCAACAGATTAGGCATTAGACCACTGAAGCGACTGGATATGGAAGGTGGTTGGTAGGGCAGAGGCCAGCCCACAAGATGTGACAGCCTGGACAGCTTTTATTCACCTTGAAAAACGCTGGCTAGTCTGCCTCTGATTACTCAGTATGTCCAGCACATCCTGAGCATACTGATTTTCTTTTGTCTGTGAGGCGGATGGAGGATGCTCATATACATTTAATCTGACAGGGCTTTTGAAGGCCAGACATCCCAGACATGCATATCCCACCAATATGGTAATATCTATTGATAGGCAAACGGTGGAAATCTGTTGTTAAAAGCAATAGTGTTGACATAGTATAAATCCTATTCAGATTCTGCTCTTCCAGTTGCTGCTGATCTTGGGAGCAGGAACCGGTGCTGGGACCTCTCCTTCCAATAGTGCACATCAGGTTTTACACAGAGAAACAGCCATTGTCTTCATCTGAAAGGACTTGAAGTAGTGGATTGTTCTGTTCATATGTTCACACTGTGGAGTCTGCTTCTGTACAATCAGCTAAAGATGTAAAAGCCCTTGATTTCTCACACTAAAACAAATGACTTATCTGTACTGGGTACAAGAAGGTTAGGGCTGAGGAAATTGAATTATAGAAGTGGGTAGCAGAGCAGAAAGAGTGCATTGATTGAATCAGCAAATCTACAAGTAACTCACAATTACACCCAGACTACCCACTGCTTGACTGCCCAAACTTCTGCCATCCCCTAGGATTTGTAAACAGCTGTGGGTTTTATACAGAAACATGGAAAGAGAAACATATTGTAACTGTGAGCAGATTCCAGAGCTCAGAGATTGGACACAATATGTAGGCGTAATGGAGCTCTCGGCTCACCTTCATCCTACAAGACCAAGCGCCCAGCTGGTGTACTCTGGCATAGCGCCAGTGAAAGCTGATGTATCCCAGCAGAGAGTCTCTGCTTCTGAATTAGTTTCCCTGTGCATTTTATGGCACCGCTCAGACTGATTCCTTGCAACACTGCCAGTAGAATCTTACCTGACTGATTTCTAAGTCCAGATGAAATATTGAATATATCCTTGGCTCACTTGCTGCTGTTTCCCCCTAATTTCTGATCTTCAATTGAAACGATGTGACTTGTGATTTGGGAATAATTGAAGAATTTCTTTTCTTTCTTACACAATATATTGGATGTCCTGACTAAGATAATTAAGAAATAAGACAAATAAATGTCTATTTTAACCTGCTATCAGTTCTCATAATGCTTGTTCTGGTCATAAAAGGAATACAACACAGGCATAAAGCCAAGAATTTGTTACTTTTATAATTGAAATCTTCACTATAGTAGTATTAAATCTAAAATATCATGATTAGCCTGGATGAAATTATTACAGGAGAAGAAAGGAAAATAAGAATGTTATTACCAGAAGAAATCTCAGTTATTAAAAAAATAGCAATACTGTTTCAATATGATAAGCTTTGTTTTCTCTCCTCACATTTCTGATTTTTTGATTCATCTTGGGGGAGCTGTTTTGCATGTTCTCAAATATGCTTTTACTCTTTCTTCATCATTCTGTTAGCCCATGTTGCACCCAAATTAATTGCATATGATTTTTACCAATGTTACCAAAACTGGTTTCATTCATCTTCTGTGCTGCATTTCTTTAATGGACCATGGATGAGCTGATCATAGCCACTGGGTTTCTGATGATAGCTGCTGTCCACTGCATCACTGAATGGTAGAAATTAGAGAGGGGAGCACATAGAGGACAGGGAGGTGACTCAAGATATTCAGATACATGGCTTCACGAAGGCCAGGTCCTGCTTCACCAAACTAGTGGCTTTCTATAATGGTGCAACTACTTTAGTGGATAAGGGAAGACCAACACATGTCAACTATCAGAATATTGTAATGTCTTTGACATGCTCGCCCAAAACATCCTTCTCTCTAAGATGAAGAGATATGGATATGATGGGTGGACTGTGCAGTGAATAAGGAATTGGTTAGATGATGGCATACAAAGGGTAGTGGTCAGCGTCTTGATGTCCCTTGATAGGCTGGATGGGTGGGCAGAGGCCAATGGGATGAGATTTAACAAGGCTAAGTGCAGGGTTCTGCACTTTGGCCACAACAACTCTGGGCAGTGCTACAGGCTGAGGACAGAGTGTCTGGAAAGCAGCCAGGAATAAAGAAACCTGGGGGTGCTGGTAGATAGTAAGATGAAGATGAGCAAGCAGTGTGCCCAGGTGTCTAAAAGAGCCAGTGGCATCCTGGCCTGTATCAGGAACAGTGTGGCCNTATGTACTCATAACGCTTTTGGTCCCTGAATAAGTCTCCTGAATCAAAGACACTTTCAAACTCATGAGAATGGTTTCAGGGTAAAATACAAATGTTCCAGGCAATGGGAAGAGATGCTGCTAAGCTGGAGGGTGTGAGCTGCATACAGTGGCCGCCTTTAATGAGACGCAAACAAGGAGAGACAGGAAGGCCCAGTGAAGACAAAGGCTGGTAGAAAAGGCTGAATGCAGAAAGGCATGGTGCAGAAAGGTGTGGTTTCTAAATCATCTCATTTTATATACTTGATTTTGAAAATCAAACTGGCCAATAGGCACTAGCACCATTGTTCTGGCCAATGAATTTAAAGCTTCGTACCTCCTTTGACCCTGCAGGCATGGTGGAGGCAGCACAAGACACCTGAAACATGGTGCTAACCCCTCCAACCCTCAAGGTTTGCTGGGGCAAAACCCTTACTGTTTGCTCATCTAACTCACTCCTGGACACCAGCACAACAGGAGGAGAATAGCCAGGGTTAAACCTGCTTGGTTGGATGTAATCCTTTCCAGGACAGAGAGATGTTAAGATATTGAAATGTGTCCAGAGAAGGGTGACAAAGCTGGTGAGAGGCCTGGAACACAAGCCCCATGAGGAGAGGCTGACAGGGGTCAGTTTAGCCTGGGATTGTTTAGCCTGGAGAAGAGGAGGCTCAGAGGTGACCTCATTGCTGCCTACAAGTATCTGAAGGGAGGCTGTAACCAGATAGGGGTCAGTCTCTTCTCCCAGGCAATCAGCAACAGAACAAGGCGTCACGGTCTCAAGTTGTGCTGGGGGAGGTATAGGCTTGATACTAGAAGGAAGTTCTTGCCAGAGAGAGTGATTTGCCATTGGAATGGGCTGCCCAGGGAGGTGGTGGAGTTGCCATCCCTGGAGGTGTTCTAGAAGGGACTGTATGAGGCACTTAGTGCCACGGTCTAGTTGACTGGCTAGTGATAGGTTGGACTGGATGATCTTGGAGGTCTCTTCCAACCTGGTTCATTTTATGATTCTATGGAGACGGATGACAAATGATGTCCCTCTGGGGTCTGTACTGAGACCAGTGCTCTTCAATATCTTCATCAATGACACAGACAGTCAGATTGAGTGCATCCTCAGAAAGTCAGTAGACGATACTAAGCTCAGTGGTGTGGTGGATAAGACTGAAAGATGGGATGTCATCAGAGGGACCTGGATAGGCTGGAGAGGTGGGCTGAGGAGAATCCCAAGAGGATAAGCTTCAATAAGACAAAGTGCAAGGTTCCTTCACCTAAGTCAAGGCAATCCTCGATATCATTACAGGCTAGCGGATGACAAAACTGAGAGCAGCCCTGCAGAAAAGGACTTGGGGGTACTGGTGAATGAGAAGCTGGATATGAGTTATCAATGTGTACTTGCAGCCTAGGCCAAAGGCATCCTGAGCTGCATCAGAAGAAACATGGGCAGCAGATTTAGAAAGGTAGTTCTGTTATTTGACTCTGCTCTTGTGAGACCTCACCTGGAGTACTGTGCCCAGCTGTGAGCCTCCAGTACAAAAGAGACATGAGGTTGCTGAACTGGCTTCAGAGGAGGACCACAAAGATGATCAGAGGGCTGGAGCAGCTCTCTTATGAAGACAGTCTGAAAGAATTGCATCTGTTCAGCCTAGAGAAGAGGAGGCTTTAGGGAGGCCTTGTAGCTACATTTCAGTATCTGAGGGTGACCTACAAGAAGGCTGAGGAAGAACTGTTTAGAAGGGTTTGCAGTGATAGGACAATGGGAAATGGTTTTAAACTACCTGAAGGGAGGTTGTAGCCAGGTGGGGGTTGGTCTCTTCTCCCAGGCAACCAGCAACAGGACAAGGGGACACAGTCTCAAGTTGTGCTGAGGGAAGTATAGGCTGGATGTTAGGAGGAAGTTCTTGGCAGAGAGAGTGATTTGCCATTGGAATGGGCTGCCCAGGGAGGTGGTGGAGACACCGTCCCTGGAGGGGTTCAGGAAAAGACTGGATGAGGCACTTAGTGCCATGGTCTAGTTGACTGGATAGGGCTGGGCTATATGTCGGACTGGATGATCTTGGAGGTCTCTTCCAACCTGGTTGATTCTATTCTATTCTATTCTATTCTATTCTATTCTATTCTAAACTGGATCAGGGTGGGTTTAGATTGGACATAAGGAAGAAGTTCTTTACAATGACAGTGGTCAAATACTGGAACAGGTTGCCCAGGAATGTGATTAATGCTCCATCAATGGAGATATTCAAGATCATACTTCATGTAGCCCTGGTCAACTTGATGTAGTTGAAAGTATCCCTGTTGACTGCAGCGGGGTTGGACAAGATAATTTCTGTGGTCCATTCCAACCTGATGCAATCTGTGAATCTAGTCCAACCCCACTACTAAAACAAAGTTATACAGGAAAGGTTGCACAGAAGAGTATCCAGTTGAGTTTTTAAAGTCTCTAGGGAAAAAGTCCCTACAACCTCTCTGAGCAGCCTGTTCTAGTGCTTTAACATCCTTAAAGGAAAGACGTTTTCTCCGTCTGTTTAGGTGTAACTTCCTGTGTTCCAGTGTGTGTTCATTATCCCTTATCCTGTCACTGGGCACCACTAAAAAGAGCCCTGTCCAATTCTGATGGCCTCCACCCTTCAGCTATTGATCAGCACTGATAAGATCCTCTCTGAGTCTGCTCAGTCTAGGCTAAACACCTCAGGTCTCTTAGTCATTTCTTGTCGGAGAGAGATGATCCATTCCCCTTATCATCACTTCTCCACACCACACATTCCATCTCCAATATTCTTCTGCTGTGCCTGCATTCCTCTGCACTACACCATACAATCATAAATTTCTACATTACCCTAAAGCAGTAAATATCTCATTCTTTACAAAAAAACTGCCTCTGACTTCCACCTTGCAGAGAACCTGTGGTTACACTATACAAAGAAAAGCAAAGTATGTATTGTCCATAGCCACCTGGTCATTAGAAAAATGGCTGTTACAGCTAGAGTGAGTGAAAACAAAGCTCCAGGCAGGTCAAACAAAACAAAGCAAAGCAAACATTCCCCAGTCCTGTGGCTTTGCAAGTGCCTCTGAGTTGTCACCAGTGGTAGCAATACTTTATTTCCTGGTCTACAGGGCTGCAATAAATGTAATTTCAGAAGAGGAGAACACTGTCAATAATAATGGCTACATTTTCAGACAAAAATGTTATCTTGAGCTAATAATAAATCTTTAACACTAGACTTTTTTGTCATTGCAACCTACAAGGCCAATCTGTTAACGGAGATAATATTTTCCTTTTTCATTATTAACTTGGAAGCATTTATAGCCTGTGATCATGTATCTCACATGGATGTGCTCTGTTTGCAGAGTAAATAAACTTGAAGTCATAGAATGAGTCATAGAATGGTTTGGTTTTGTCACGGTTTTGTTTGGGGTTTTTTTTAAGAGAGTCGACAGAATGAAGCTCTCATGTTAATTGGATTAAAAAAAAACCATAATTATATTTTGAGAGAGAGATATACAAAAAAGAAATTACAAAGCAGATACAGAATCCATGGCAAATCCCCTTGAATATTCCCCCAGCCCAGAACTAAATATATGGTGTTTAAGGCCAGGCTGGATGGGGCTCTGGCCAGCCTGATCTAGGATAGGGTGTCCCTGCCCATGGCACAGGGGTTGGAACTAGATGATCCTTGTGGTCCCTTCCAACCCTGGCTGATTCTATGATTCTATGATTCTATAATCCCCAGTGCTCCAATCCTCCGCCCCTCAACACCTCTGCCATCCAAGAGGCCTAAACATAAGCCTCTGGAGACCCCAAAACAGGCCTACTTCTCTTCCAGAGTACTCCAAATTCCTTTCTTCTCACCCATACCCCAAGGGTTTGAATGGGAGGAGAAAAAGGAGTGAAAACTGCTCTTCCTCCCACCCCATCCTGCAGGCTTGAAGGGGGAACAGCAGGTGGCACCTTTCTGCATGTGTGCTGACCTGTGTGGGAGCCGGCACCGGAGTTGGGCTGGTGGCTGGCTGGGTTTTTGTGCCCAGTGTAAAATGGCAAATGGACACTTTGTCTAGAAGAGCATAAATAGAGCAAGGGAGAGGACAAGGGGGTTCCCGCCTTGAAAGAGTTCCCGCCTTCACATAGCTCCCAACAGGACAGGTTCCTGCCATGACAGAATTCCCTTTTTGGACTATCCCAGCCTTTGTACAGCTCCCACCTTTTTACATGGCTATTGGTCTTACACCACCCCTGTTTTTGAATGGTTCTCCTTCCTTTTGCATCATTCTGTGCAAACTTGCAAGCTCTGCAAGTCCTGGGGTCCTTTTGAGAGAGCTGCTGGCGGCACCTAGACCTGGCTACTCTCGGACCATACACAGCCAGCTCCCTGGCTGCCATTCTGGACTGAGTTGATCCTAGCAGTTTGGCTCTCCCGTGCCACTGCTGAGGCAGCATCGCTTCCACAAATCCATCTTGTGGAAGCCATATCTCAAAACATCTGTGAGTTTGGCAGCTTTGCCACTCTCCTTGGGCTTCTGCTGCATGGATCCAGACTACTGGATATTGCTTGCAGGGTCAGAAACAGTCGAGTTGCAGAGAAATCCAGCAAGGGATGATTGCTGAATACCTATCTCACCTCTGTGAGTAAAGCCTGCTGTTCCCTTAATACTCTGCTCAGCCTGATTGATAGTGGGGTAAAGCTGTGTTTATAGCTTAGCCTTTTCCATTTCCACTCCCTAAATCTCTGAAATTGTCCATAACATCCTTTGAAGAATTCCCAAGCGAATTAGAATAAATAAACCTAAACTAGTTCTGTATATAATTTGGGGACAGGGTTTTCAGGAAAATAAAATAATTTTATTTTTATAATTCCTGACTCAGCCACATTAATTCCCTGCCTCCACAACAACTCCTTATATGTTTTCCCTGAAAAAATAGCAGAATTATGGGATTGAATAAAAATCTTCTAGTCCCTAGAGGATTTTTTTAACCCCCATAGTTCCCAACCTGGGACAGAATTGGAAGGGATTTTAAAGCTCTTCCAGTTCCAAACCCCCTGTCATGGGCTGGGACACCCTCCACTAGGTCAGGTTGCTCAAAGTCCTCTCCAGCCTAGCCCNCTCCCTAAATCTCTGAAATTGTCCATAACATCCTTTGAAGAATTCCCAAGCGAATTAGAATAAATAAACCTAAACTAGTTCTGTATATAATTTGGGGACAGGGTTTTCAGGAAAATAAAATAATTTTATTTTTATAATTCCTGACTCAGCCACATTAATTCCCTGCCTCCACAACAACTCCTTATATGTTTTCCCTGAAAAAATAGCAGAATTATGGGATTGAATAAAAATCTTCTAGTCCCTAGAGGATTTTTTTAACCCCCATAGTTCCCAACCTGGGACAGAATTGGAAGGGATTTTAAAGCTCTTCCAGTTCCAAACCCCCTGTCATGGGCTGGGACACCCTCCACTAGGTCAGGTTGCTCAAAGTCCTCTCCAGCCTAGCCCTGAAGTCCTTAATATCTGCTCAGATATTTTCTTTGTATCATTTTTGTTTTGCTTTTTCCAAATAATTTTAGTGCTCATTGTGAAGAGCCCATAACTGCATCATTTTCTTTTTGTTTCTTTCAACAGCTTTATAAACCTAGGAATATTTATAATTTAGCTCCTTGTGAAAGGGAAACAATTTATGTGAACTGATTGACAATAGCTTCTCCACAGCCTCTGCTCTCAGAGAATAACTTCACAATGTCCTTCCTTCCCACCAGTAGATACCTAGATATGTCAGGATTTCATGTTGTGCCTACTGCCTGTTTCAATTATTTTTTTTTCTCTCTCTTATAATGTACATTTCTGTTTCAGCATCGTTTCCTCTGTATCTTCCTGCCAGTCCTCATTATGCTTGCTGCTTTACAGCATAGGACTGAAGCACACTGCTGCTCTTATGATCTGGAGATCTGTGAGGAGCAAAGATGAGCATCAGCTCCTCAACACCATTGCGCCCTGTTTTCAGTGTGTCTGATAAGCAGCACAAAAATCTTTTATCCCTCAGACCATCTTGATGCTTTCTGCCAAAAAGCTTTTCTTAAGACATAGGCAAAAACTGACCTCCTCTCCAAGGTTTTAGTGAGACACTCATCAATTCTAACTGGTTTTGGATCACGTTTCCATGATGCTTACTTTAAGTGTCATGTTCATAGTCATCTCATAAATTCCTAATTAAAAATAAAAGCTTTTATTTTTTTTACACCTCCAGTCTAAATGCACCTGAATGAATTTAAACCTGTATAACCCATCAAACTATTTTGCTAATTGAAGTGAGGCATTGGGGTTTAAAGCAGTCCAGCTTTTGGCAGTGTTGTTAATGACAGTACATTAACTGGCTTCTGAGATGACATGAGACAATTCTCTATGTTTATTTTAACATCACTTTCCTACCATATGAAGTGCTCCTCTGGCAGGCTGCTCAAGATGAGTATTTTACGAACTTATCATAACAACATTCTCACAAATTACAGTAATTGTGTCAAAATAGTTAATTAATACCTGATCCTTACATATGTTGACTCAACTTATCACCAAATCACAAAATTATAGGGGTTGGAAGGGACGTCTGAAAATCATTTAGTCTAACCTTCATACCAGAGCAGGTTCACATGCACAGGACGGCATGCAGACAGCTTTTGAATTACTCCAGAGACCACCTCTCTGGGAAGCCTGTTCCAGTGTTTTATCACTTTTAAAGTCAAGAGGTTCCTCTTCATGTTTAGATGGAACTTTCTGTTTGTATTTGTGCCTCTTACCCTGTAACTGGGCACCTCAGAAAAAAAAGATTGGACTCATCTTCCTGACACCCACCACTTAAAAATTTTTAAGCATTGGTAAGATCCTTTCCCAGTCTTCTCTTCTCCAGGCTAAAAAGCCCCACATCCCTCAGGCCTTTCACATAAGAGTTCTAGTCACCTTCACAGCCCTTTGCTTTTCCCTGTTCTTCTTGAACTGAGGAGCCCATAATTGAACACAGTTCAATTCAGTGTCTATTGAGAAAGATGAGTAGAACAGCAAAAAAATATATACTCTGTTGGAAAGCTTGTGTATTTTACTTTAGCACAGACATTTTAGAATCTAATAGTCCTGAAGCTGGATAATGAAGGCGGTGGGGAAATAATGTATTTTGCAAGTACTTGAAAGTGTAAGATGATTACTGTTACACACTGGGCTTACATCTAGGGGAAGACAGCACAATTCTTGCTGAAGCATGCACAGCATCTATTGGGTGTCAAATTTTCACATTTAAAAAGGGTGTTACAGTGGCATGACTTTTGTTCAGTTTTGCAGAAGTGTGACAGAGTGCAGGCAGAAAGATAAAGCCTGAAAGAAGTGATAATTCACTGACTCTACCCTGCCAGCCTTTCCTGTCAGTTAGCAAGATCTTTCTTCCCTTTAAAGTTGATGATGAGGGTAGTCTGAGTTTGTTCCTGTCTGCGCATTGCACACAACACAGTTTTGCTGATTTCCAGTTGTCCTTGGCAAAGACAAAAAAGCTCTTCAAGGATCTTTTCTGACCTGGAAGAAACGACTACAGCACAGTGGAGAAGCAAAGTTGTTTTTTGACTTGTTCAGTTGCAAAAAATATCAAACACCACTAACAGTTCTGAAATAAAAGTAGCGGGAAAGACTTATGGAAGAGAACAAAATAACCCTCAGCAAAACTCACAAGCACTTCCCTTGCAAGTGTTTTGTTGTAGGGAAACCAGAGTGAAGGGTGACACAAAGTACACATCTCTTACATTTTCCCTTTACAAAATTCCAAATGCCAAACAAGCCTGCATTTAATAGCATTCAAGAAGTGTTTGCACTTTAGACGTGCCAACAATCTCAAAGAAACTAAGAGCAACACTTCAGGAGCACAGTTTTGCTACTTTTTCTTCCTCCCTATCCACTTACCCTCAAGCATACCATCTCACCAGCTTCACTTGTCTTGCTTGCTGCTGAAAATATCAACACTTTATTCTGTAGAGTAATGCTTGGAAAACATCACGTTTTGAGAAAACTGTTTGCTCTCCAGAGCCCAAGTTGCAAAAATTACCCAGTTACTTAGGAAGACATCAAGTACTTCAAATCACAGATCAAATCCTCTTCAAAAAGTTAACATATGAGCAAAACCACTGCAAACATGAGAACAGAGTGAACATCTCATTCAGAAATGATACAACAGCAGCACTTAGTAGGAGTAATGACTCAGTTAAACAGCTGGGAAATGCTGCTGGTTTATGAGGCCAGCAGCTGAAAAATGTTTTCAAGAATACGATGTACCAAACAATCATCTCCTCACCAGCAAAGGACACCAAAAACATTACAACAGGCAGTCACAGAATTTTAGTCCAATATTGAACAATAAAATGAAAATTTGTCTTTAAAACTATTTTGTTTTCACAGAATCACAGAAAACATTCTGTTGGAATAGACCTCAATGATCATCTGGTCCAACCCTTGACCCAGCACTAAATGATCAACACTAAACCTGCCAATATCAGATCCACAGGCTTCTTAAACACCCCCATGGATGATGAATCCACCAGTGCCCTGGGCAGACCATCCCAGTGTTTGTAATCCCTTCTGTGAAGAAATATTTCCTAATGTCCAGCCTGAACCTCCCCTGGTGCAGCTTGGAACCATTTCCTCTAGTCCTGTCATTTGCCTCCAAGGAGAAGAAGCTGTCCCCTCCTCACTTCAACCTCCCTGCAGGTAGCTGTAGAGAACAGCCTCAGCCTCCTCTTCTCCAAACTGAATACCGCCAGCTCCCTCAGATGGGCCCTGTAGGCCAGATGCTCCAGGCCCTTCACCAGCCTCATTGCCTCTCTCTGAGCATGCTCCGGAACCTCAGTGTCCCACTTGTAATGTGGGGCCCAGACCTGAATACAGTACTCAAGGTGTGGCCTCACAAGTGCTGAGTATGAGGGTGGTCATCTCCCTGTTCCTGATGGCCACCATGTTTCTAATTCAAGCCAGGATGTCACTGGCTTTCTTGGCTGCCTGGGCCCTCTGCTGACTCATCTTCAGTCAGTTGTTGACTAGAACCACCAGGTCCTTCTCTGAGTCACAACTTTCCAATCACGCATCCCCAGGTCTGTAGCTCACCACAAGGTTGTTGTGACCCAAGTGGAGGACCTGGCACTTGGCCTTGTTGAACTTCATACAATTAGCCTTTGCTCATTGGTCTAACCTGCACAGATTCTGTTGTAAAGCTTCCCTACCCTCTAGCAGATCAACACAGACACAGCTTGGGCTTACTGAGGTTGCAGTCAACTTATTTCGGAGGTAACATTTAATAACATAAAGATCTCTTGGTCAACAGAATCAACTTTTTTTAAAAATCATAAAATATGAAACACACTTTCCCGCATTAAAAAGAAAAAAAAAAAAAAAGAAAAAAGAAAAAGTTAGAGTAAAATCAAATACAAATTAAAACAGAACAAAACAAAGCCCAAACAAAACTGAAACAACCTACTCAATTCCAGCTCTGTAACAACATTATCTATATAAAAGATATCTCATCCTTCAACTGATGTGAACTACATACGTGTACCAGGCCCTTCTAAAACCCGGCCAATTGTATTCCTTCATTATTTGGAACCAACCTGGTTTTAGGATTCTGTTTTAAAGGTGATTCCTGCAACTATTTGTAAATAGTAAGAGCTTTTGGCCTCATGGAGCCTTGAGATTTAACTCAAAACATTACTTCTTGGGTATTCTTATCTTGCTTTTTCTGTTGGTTTTTTGTTTTGTGGTGTTTGGTTTTTTTTGGGGGGGATTGGGGGTGTCTTTTGTGTTTCAGTCCAATTGGCAGTCTCCTATCTGTCCTCTTTCCCATTTCTTTCTCCTCTATTTAGGAAAGGTTTCTCACCACAATGTCCAGGCAATGTCTATATTAGCAGCTTAACTGTGGTGAAGTCCTTAGAGGTTCTGGTGAAAAAGAAAACCTTATCTTCCTCTCAAGTTATGGAAGCTTGGTCCAGTTCCTTTGTAATACAGATACTGTTGGTTTTATTTTTTTATGTTCAGAATTTTAATTAAAAACTAACAAACAAAAAAGAGTTTTCCACCATTGTCCAAAGGTCATCCAGGCTGAGTTAATTCACCTTTGGCAAAATAATTTTCTAAATAGAGTCTGTAAGAATCTGGAGAAATTTTGTCCTTGTGTCTCCTAGGCTGAATTCTGAGTCTTATGGGTGACAATCCTGCAAAAGAAAATGACAGTAAAACCCACGCAGTATATGCTGACAGGTCATGCATTATATATGGGGGAAAAAAATAGCATTGAAGTCTGATATTTTCCCTTAACTGAAGGAGACTCTTCAATTTCAATTTAAGAGAAACTGTTTAAAGAAACGTATTTTCCATCTACAGTGGTTGTCTACCAGCTTGCCTGAAGCCACGCTGTATAGCCAGTATGGATGTGCAAATTCAATTTGAATAATTAACTGCAGCAGATGATCCTGCATTGCAATGATTTTAGACAATAAGTGCAATAGTTGATAATAAGAGTAATTCATAAGCAGTTTAGGGAATTTGGTTCCCTAACAGAGCTGGAGAGGACACTCTCTGAAGTTTCTGAGCCAGTCACAGATCTGCAGAAACCACATTTAAAACACTCAGAATAGAGCTCTGAGGCTCTGAGGTTCTTGAAATCTTGACTCTTGTGCATATTACAGCTAAACACATCTGATTTTACTTGAAAAGAACAATTCTGAAAGGGCTAATGACAGCGGATGGTGTACATTGCTCTAAGCAAATTGTCACTTCTCTGATCTGACTTCTGTCCTAAGGGAGAAGCATAAATATAGTTAAGATTCAGATGGGAATTAGGAGCAAGATTAGGCTTTCTCCATTCCATTCAAAAAATGAAATCACTATAAAACTTGACCTTCTCAGGCAAGGAACCACAAACTGATTAAATTAGGGGGAGCAATACAACTACCGTATGTAACTCAAAATTAGTAAACTACAAAACAGTTCCTTGAAACTCTGTAATCATAACGCTAAATCCATGTGTTTAATAGGCATTAATAGATGGAAGTTTTCATCAAAGTTGTGTTAAAATAGTACCACCAAGAAAAGTAATAATTATTGTCAGTTATTACAACCATGCTTAAGCCATAAGTTTATCAGTTCTTTGACATTATACTGTTAGTGCTACATACATAAAATGAATGCCAGCAAAGTATTATATTGTTAGCACCATCACTATTGTTGTTCTATCACTGAAATTAAGAATACTATCAAGGAAATAAAGAATAAGGAAAAGAATCATAACAAGCAAAGGAAACCCCAAATTAATAATTAATTAAAGATTCAATAACTTCCTTGATTTTCAAGTATTTACATTTTTTTCCATACAATTAAACAGTTTCAAAATTTCAGCTAACTCAAATCTATTTTCTTTGTTGAATTTCTGCATAACAAACTGACCATATAGGTTAGGACCTTGTGCAAGTAGTTTAGGTAAATCGCTGATATTCTGACATTAGAAGACAAAAATATCTTTCTTTGTCAAAATACACTTGTATAGGCAAAAGTAATATCTGATATGAAAACATATGGCTATTCTCTTCTTAATCAACTTCCCATGATTAAAATGTCCTTAAAACGACATTGTACACAGCTGTGCAGTGAAAAGTTTATGTGAATGCATTTCTCTCCAAGAGTTTTATTTCATTTCATTTCATTTCATTTTTGATGATTTTCTCTTCATTTGTTGATTGGTGTCAAGCAGATTGTGTGTGATCACCAATATTAACTGCTACCACAGCTATTCTCAGTCACTAACTTTTCATCTTTAAGGTGTAAAACTTTAAAATCTGAACATTAATCCATACTTTAAAAGGAGATGGTCTTTTGGTAAGGCAATCCATCTTTTACAATTATGAATGGAATTGCATTGATTTTGATAACATTGACAACACATAATAACTTGTAAATTTACTCCAGTAGTTTCTATCACTGAAGAAGCACCAGGATGATATTACTACCTATGTTGACTTTGTTTCCCAAGCGACTTTTAAAGTGTATCACACTAAACTATGAAAAACAAATAACCTATCATAATACTTTACTTATGAGCCAAGAAAGGGTTTCATTCACTAAAACGTGACTTGGACACTTTTTACACTGGCTGCTATAATTTAACCTCTTATATGAGATCACTTTACTGACTTAGAGAGTCTGCTGTGATAGAAAATGGCAAAAGTAACACCTAGGAAATAAGAATAAATGGAGACAAAATTCTGTGAGCTATTAAAGAGAACCAAAGTAAGTAAAAGAAGGGGATGGGAAGAGGGGTTGGAAGGAAGGGAGGAAGTAATGTTAGTGAAATGTTACAGCCATAAACACTGCATAGCTAAAGCTGTTAAAATAAACAGCAGTATTCATTCATGTTGGCAATGAATCCTGGCCAAACTAAACAGCTCTAAAGCCTTTAATCTTGATCTCTGTGGCACCACCTTGTTCTCTTCTCCAGCCTACAACTGCAAAGCATCAAATCTCCCTGGAAATTCACAGCTGCACTGCGTCTGTCCAGCCTTCATCTTTCTCTGGACAAACACTTCTTTCAAAATTCAAAACACATCAAAGTCATCATTCAGGACCCTGAGAGCCTTCTTTGTTTTCCTCTGCTTATTTGCACATGCTTGGCTGTATGAAAGGTGCTAGTTTTCATTCAGTGGAGACACTTTGTCAGATACAGAGCATATAATCTATTCCATGGTAGTGTGCGATGAGATATAGCAAAGACCAAATAAACAGAGTTAGTTCTTCTCTTTATGTTATTACTTTTTTCCTTTGAAATATCCATATTAAATATGTTAATGTTTTCGGGGTGGTTTATTGCCTTCCCTTTCACAGATGCTCTTGGAATGAGAGAAGACAGGTATGTCTATGTTTCTACTAGGAGTGGTGGCTCTGAGGTGACTAATGAGGTAAAAACTAAGTTAACAGCCTTTGGTCTCTCATGGAACATCAATATCCACAGCATTTCACAACCTGAGCATCCTGACAATGTAGTAGGTGCTACAGGGAACAACATCAGAAACTTGTGTCAAATTGAGAATCTAACTGAGAGTATAATTTATTCGTTCACTGAGTTTTCTTTTAGCCTCACGCTGATTTATTGCTGTGACTTGTTGCCTCCATCTCATCAATGTATTTTCTTGTATAATCTAAGTCTCTCACATTGTTATTCAATAATTTCTCCAAATTCTTCATAAAGTCCTGTTATTAACAAATCTGTGTGCAGTGGTAGAGATATCAGTACACAACAGTTTGTTCTGTGTTTTGAGATGCCAAGAGAAATCTATGCAGTCTGCTGAGAACGAGGTCAACCAACACAGACTGGAATATTTCTATTAGTTATGAAAGAATTATTGATTATAACCCCTAAGTTCATGCAGACTCTGTCCAGGTGATATAATGTTACACTCTATTAAAAAAAAAATACAGCTAAAGAATTAAAAAACTATATATCATTTATGTTTGAATTACATTTCTGCATGATATTCAACCAGTCATGTCACTTCAGTTCCTCATGCCATATATATAAGCTTTTCTGAAAGCGTGCCTTCACAAATGACTATGCCTATCAACTTTCATTAGAATTCAGTCTGTGGTAGTTCTGCTAATTAGGTATTATAGTTGACTGTCAGTCAGAAAGAGTGGCATGGGGAAACTGATTGGAGATTCCTCTCCGCCTCCCCCAGTTTAGAATCATAGATTCATAGAATCAGTCAGGGTTTGGAAGGGACCACAAGGATCATCCAGTTTCAACTCCCCTGCCATGCCCAGGGACATCTCATCCTAGATCAGGTTGTTCAAAACCTCATCCGGCCTGGCCTTAAACACCTCCAGGGATGGGGCCTCAACCACCTCCCTGGGCCATTCCAGGGTCTCACCACTCTCATGATGAACAACTTCCTCCTCACATCCAACCTGAACCTGCCGATATCCAGCTTTGCTTTATTCCCCCTAGTCCTGTCACTCCCTGATATCCCAAAAAGTCCCTCCCCAGCTTTTTTGTAGGCCCCCTTCAAATACTGGAAGGCCACAATAGGGTCACCTGGGAGTCTCCTCTTCTCTAGACTGAACAGTCCCAAATCCCTCAGTCTGTCCTCATAGGAGAGGTGCTCCAGCCCTCTGATCATCCCAGTGACCCTTCTCTGGACACACTCCAGCATGTCCACATCCTTCTTGTAATGTGGGGGTCCAGAATTGGATGCAGTACTCCAGATGGTGTCTCACCAGACTGGAGCNTATGGTTGTGGAATACATTCTAGAAATAACATCAAACAGTAACTTGTTAATACCTAGCAAACATTCAAACTATAAACAGAGAGAAGAATTTCCCCATGGCCAAATGCCGATTGGGGTCAATACACTGCTTGCCCCGTAGATGGGCTGAAGCTCTTTCTGCAATAGCAGAAGGCAGTAGAGAATTACAGAGGCATTAAAGCATTTACTCACAAATTCTTATTAATTATCAATCACACTCCGAGGCTATGTCACAGCCTATATAAATGTCCAATCTTCGAGGATTCTCCCCGTGGACTTTGAGGCTGGAATCCTCCCGGCTTCAGGGGAAAGGACAGTCTCTGACCTTGTTCTCCTGACTTCTTCTGGCAGGACCTCAGGTGCACAGGCAGGGTGCTGTATGGTCCCAGCATGGTGTCACGCTAGCCACACAGGCTGATCGTGTGCAGACAATCCAGGGTCTGCTCCTGGTAACTTGCGACAAGCAACTAATGTAATTTACGCAGAACTGAGCAAGGCCTTTTGGCAGTTGCTTGCCCCTCATCTATTAATCTTGTGACCTGTTCTTTAAAACAAGAAGAACAAGAAATATATGTTTCACATCTAAAGAAAATGATCTACTCCTACTCTCTGTCATAGCACTACATGTTTGTACTGACAAGGCCTAATGTGGAAAAGATCCCAGAATGACCGAGGAGAGGTAATGCAGATTTGGGGGCGGGTTTTCAGGAAAATAAAATAACTATTTTTTCTATATATTCCTGACTCAGCCACATTAATTTCCTGCCTCCATAACAACATCTAAGAAATTAACTCACTCAACATCATCTTTTTACTATTTAATAAGCAGACAAGCACAGTAGCCTTTTAAACGAAGTTGTCAAGCAAGTAAAACTCACAAAAAGGAAGCTTTGTAGCCCTGACTCAACTTCATGGTCCTCACAATTTCTACTGAAACTGTAGTTTCTTGTTGCACTCAAATACAAGTTTAATGTTTCAAGGTTCACTGGACTTTGACTGGAACAGGTTGCCTAGAGATGTGGTGGAGGCCTCATCCGTGGAGACATTCAAGATCAGACTTGATGATGCCTTGGGTAGCTTGACCTAGTTGGAGATGTTCCTGCTCACTGCAGCACTGCAGGGGGGCTGCACAAAATGACCCTTAAGGGTCCCTTTCAACCCAATGTTTTCTGTGCTTCTGTGAGCATATAGCAATATACCAACTGCACTCAACGAATCCAGATCTCCTCAAAATTCACCAAACATGAGAGAACATCAATAGCTGAGAGCATCTAATGAAGAGAAATAGATTAACTGGGAATGAACTATTATCACAGGAGTTAAAACATTCCACAACATTTATGAGAAGCACATTGAAAGCAGAACTCATAGAAAGCACTGTAGCTGTATAATCATTTAAGAAGTTGCAAAGAAACCACCTCTGCCTCTTTATATCTCTTTTAATTTAATGGATATCCTCAGTCAAACTAAACCATTTCAATTACTCCCTCTGGGGCATCTGCAGATGTTATGGACTATCCCAGTGTTATGGAGTGTTCCGTTTACCCCAAAATTCCTCTTCCTCTGTGGTTTGAATGGGAGAGGAAAAAAGGCGTGAAAAGACCTGTTCTCCCCCCGCTGCCTTGCAGTCATGAAGAGGGGGGAACAAAGGACCCTTCTGGCATGAGGGGTGCCCTGTGCCGGGCCCATGCTGGGCTCGGCTGGGGATTAGCTGTGGTCTTCACGCCTAAGAAGTGGTAACTCAGCTCTTTGTCTAGGAAGGGTATAAATACTGGGGGGACTTCCCACCTTAGGGTTCCTGCCTTGGGGTGCTCCTGCCATGGAGTTTGTTCCTGCCTTGGAGTTCTCCCCCGGCCTGGATAGCTTCTACACACAGAGCCCCTGTCGCTCTGAAGACAAGTTCTTAATGTCTGCTTCAACTTAAGCACCCCCAATGTGCAGCTTCATAACTCCTTAACGACCCTGGGAGACTTCTGAAAGACCCAAAGGCACAAGCGATTTGAATAGCCCTTNAGTTCATGACTCGGCCAAATTAATTCCTGCCTTCATA
>WAAF01019234.1:0-49021 GCA_013400475.1 Tricholaema leucomelas
CAACTGGATGTGGCACCGTTCACCACCAGTCACTAGGCCTAGCCCTCCAGCCAGTTCTTGACCCATATCAGAGTGAATTTGTCCAAGCCAGAAGCTGCCAGCTTTGCCAGGAACTTGTTGTGGCAGATGGTGTCAAAGGCTTTGCTGAAGTCCAGGTAGACTACATCCACACCCCCCCCACATTCACCAGGTGGGTAAGCTGATCGTAAAAAGAGATCATGTTGGTAAGGCAGGACCTGCCCTTCTCCTCAACACAGGAGAACAATGATTTTCCCAAAGGTTTCTGTCATCTTTCATTTCAGGTGTGATTAGAAGGACAAAATCTGAACCAAATGGTTCTAAAGCCATTCATTTATAACCCATGATGGAAATAATCCTGTAGGGGAGTGCTAGTTTTATAATGTATCCTAGCTGCTACTTTTGGTCGTTGCTTGTCATTTTCATGACACATTTTAATTATGAACTAAACTTCCTTTTTCTGACACTTCAAATAACATATTTTTTTTTCCAGGTCAGTATTATTGCTTCAAATAAAGTTTGTTTCCCTCTGCTTAATACTATGCTAATTTATTCCACAGGTGAAAATCGGTGACAAGGAAGTAGATGTTTTGAGTACATTTAGACTGTACATTACTACAAAGCTACCTAATCCTGCTTTCACACCTGAAGTTAATGCAAAAACAGCAATTATTGATTTTACTGTTACTATAAAAGGACTTGAGAACCAGTTACTGAGAAGAGTGATCCTTACTGAAAAACAGGTAAGGTAGCGGTATACACAAACTGTAGTGATATCTTTTTATGCCTTTTTTTCCCCATCTTTTCTCTCAATGCAATTGGTTTTAGCATGTAGGGAAAAACTAAAGTTCAAATGGAAAAAAGGCATTTGTGATTTTCTTTTTTTTTTTTTATTCAGATACAGTATAGAAATTTCCCAATAGCAAAACCACATCTGGAGTATCTTCTACATATGACACAGTTAAACATAAGCATTTGGCATCAATAAGACACTGACAAGCCACTGTTTAAAAACAAACAAACAACACCCCCCCAAAGTAACAAAATGAAACAAACAAGTGAAAAAGGACAAGAGCAATAAAAAGAGGATGTTATAAAACCACACTTTAAATAGCTGAGTAAATGAAATGAACGTTTCATGACTGGATCCAACTCTTCACCTGTATCTTTTATCACATTTAATAAACTTGTTCTAGTTTGAAGCTAGCTAGAATATTTTGGTGAGAAGAATTAGATTACAGGCTGTGAAAGGGAAACAGTGGTGACATCTACTTCACTCATGGGCTTGCTGAGAGGTATAAGAACAAGAATGTAAATACAGATAAGACAGTTGCTCCCTGTCTGGGCTTTGGGCTGCATCTCTCTCTAACCTAACCTGCTGTCTGTGTGACTAAATCCACCTGCTTCCTAACCCCCCTGGCTGACCCTTCATACTACCTTAAACATAAGGCAAGATCTTAGGTAAGGTTGAGGGGTAGGAGGTAGGTGGAAGAGCAGCTGAAAGCCCCTCCTGAGGACTTAGGTTTCTGGGAGGGGAGTTGTGTTTCTGTATTACCTTTTACCTTGTTTATTTCTGTATATATCTGTATGTAGTGTAAATATCTGCTTGTAAATTGTGCTAAGCTGTAAATATAAAGCTTCCTTCAATTTCCAGAGCTGCTAAGTCTAGTCTGGGTGATTTTACAAAGTGTGGGGGGGCAGGGAACACCCAAACCATCACAGGACTTCAAAAATCTGCATCTGAATTTGAAATATTGCAGTCTATAAAGTGTCATGTCTTTTTCTTTTTAAATTACAGGAACTAGAAGCAGAACGGATTAAACTCATGGAAGATGTAACTTTCAATAAGAGGAAGATGAAAGAACTGGAAGATAACCTTCTGTATAAACTAAGTGCAACCAGAGGTTCTGTATCAAAGGATTAAGCAGATCTGGCAGATTAAATTGATTCACATTAGAACCTTTCCATACAGAAACTGATTTATCCATCCAAGTTACAATAATAGAATATCCAATGGCAGAAATTTGAAGTATGGTAATTTAGCAAAGTATGAGGGATTTGGTGGATTCCATGCCAACATATGCAACCCTAGACACTAAGTATTTTTAACACCTAATAGGCTGGATGTTAGAAGGAAGTTCTTCACAGAGAGAGTGATTTGCCATTGGAATGGGCTGCCCAGGGGGGTAGTGGAGTCACCGTCTCTGGAGGTGTTCAAGAAAAGCCTGAATGAGGCACTTAGTGCCATAGTCTAGATGCCTGGGTAGGGCTGGGTGCTAGGTTGGACTAGATGATCTTGGAGGTCTCTTCCAACCTGTTTGATTCTATGATTCTAAACAAGTTTTGTGGAAGAAATCGATTTCTTGAGAGCTTTCTATCTCTCAGATAAGAAAAGGTACCTGATCACAGGCAAATCCTTAACCCACTAAAAATGCCAAATAAAATAGGCTAGCTTAAATGGTGTTGTAAGTATTTTGCAGTATATTAGGAGACTGCACTTGTTGCTACTGTCTCTGTAGTGGAAAAAAGTGATAAGTTCCAGCAAATTGAGCAGCAAGTACTTGAGATGTTTGAATGCTGTTGTGTGACCATTGTCTTCAGGACCTTAAGTCTTTTTAATTGAATATACCAACCAGCAGACTTCAAAACAATTGAAGTACTGTGTATAAATATGTATGTTACATGCATAAGAAAGCTGACTTCTCTAGTACATGCTGTAAAGCTGTTGGTATCGGTATATTCATATTGACCTAGGTTGAATACATTTCCTTAGCATGTAGAACATAAAAATAATTTTTAGTGTTACATATCCTATTTGGTCCCCATTGTAAAAGCTTTCTGAAAGTCAGTGTACAGTTTCCATTTGTTATAAATAACTCCTCTAATTTATAGAATCATAGAATGAATCATAGAATGAATCATAGAATGGTTTAGGTTGGAAGGGACCTCAAGGATCATCCAGCTCCAACCCCCTGCCATAGGCAGGGACACCTCCCACTAGAGCAGGTTGCTCAAGGCCTCATCCAGCCTGGCCTTAAACACCTCCAGGGAGGAAGCATCCACAACCTCCCTGGGCAACCTGTGCCAGTGTCTTACCACCCTCACTGTAAAGAACTTCCTCCTAACATCCAGTCTAAATCTCCCCTCTTCCAGCTTAAACCCATTCCCCCTCGTCCTGACATTACTAGACCTTGTCAATAGTCCCTCCCCAGCCTTCCTGTAGGCTCCCTTCAGATACTGCAAAGCCACTCTAAGGTCTCCTCGAAGCCTTCTCCAGGCTGAAGAGCCCCAACTCTCTCAGCCTGTCCTCATAGCAGAGCTGCTCCAGCCCTCTGATCAACTTCGTGGCTCTCCTCTATTTTTACGTATGCGAAGTGAAAAAGTTGTTAGAAAAATCTCCTAAACATCCAATATTTTACTTTTTAGGTTCACTAGTAGATGATGAATCCTTGATTGGTGTTCTCCAAACAACTAAGCAAACAGCTGCTGAAGTAGCTGTAAAGTTGTCTGTGGCAGCAGAAACTGAAGTGAAGATTAACACTGCTCAGGAGGAATATCGACCTGCTGCTACACGTGGGAGCATTCTTTATTTTCTTATTACAGAAATGAGCATGGTCAATAATATGTATCAAACTTCGCTGGCTCAGTTCCTGAAGTTATTTGATCAATCCATGGTCAGGTAGGAAGACACAGATTTTTCTACAATGCAGATACCTGTCTTTCTAATGTATTTACTGTAATTGACACACTTTCTTTGTGCTTTGTTTTGTGATTCAGATCTAAGAAGTCTCCTTTACCTCAGAAAAGAATACAAAATATTATTGAGTATCTTACCTTTGAAACTTACTCATATTCTGTTAGAGGCTTCCATGAAAACCACAAATTCCTCTTTACCCTTCTCCTGACATTAAAAATTGATCTTGAGAGAGGACATGTGAAAAGCACAGAATTCCATACACTTAGTAGAGGTAAGTTTGAAAAAAATTATATAGTAGGAAGATGAGAGACAACAGAAATAAACTGAAAAAAGAGAAGTTCAGAGTGGGTATATGGGGAGTATTTTTCATTATGAGGACAGAGAAGGATTAGAATGAACTGTTTAAAAAGGTTGTGCATTCTCTGTCCTTGGAGGTTTTCAAGACCAAACAGGATAAACACTTGATTTTATTTCATAGCCAACCCTGATTTGAACCGATTGGACTAGAGACCTCTTGAAGTCCCTTCCAGACTAAATTATCATAGTATCATAGTAGTATCATAGTATCATCAGGGTTGGAAGAGACCTCACAGATCATCAAGTCCAACCCTTCACCACAGAGCTCAAGGCTAGACCATGGCACCAAGTGCCACGTCCAATCTTGCCTTGAACAGCTCCAGGGACGGCGACTCCACCACCTCCCTGGGCAGCCCATTCCAGTAGCCAATGACTCTCTCAGTGAAGAACTTTCTCCTCACCTCAAGCCTAAATTTCCCCTGGCGCAGCCTGAGGCTGTGTCCTCTTGTTCTGGTGCTGGCTGCCTGAGAGAAGAGAGCAACCTCCTCCTGGCTACAACCACCCCTCAGGTAGTTGTAGACAGCAATAAGGTCTCCCCTGAGCCTCCTCTTCTCCAGGCTAAACAATCCCAGCTCCCTCAGCCTCTCCTCGTAGGGCTGTGCTCGAGGCCTCTCACCAGCCTCGTTGCCCTTCTCTGGACACGTTCAAGCATCTCAATGTCCCTCTTAAACTGGGGGGCCCAGAACTGGACACAGTACTCAAGGTGTGGTCTAACCAGTGCAGAGTACAGGGGCAGAATGACCTCCCTGCTCCTGCTGGCCACACCATTCCTGATGCAGGCCAGGATGCCATTGGCTCTCTTGGCCACCTGGGCACACTGCTGGCTCATGTTCAGGCGGGTATCAATCAGCACCCCCAGATCCCTCTCTGTCTGGCTGCTCTCCAGCCACTCCGACCCCAGCCTGTATCTCTGCATGGGGTTGTTGTGGCCAAAGTGCAGCACCCTGCACTTGGAGCCATTGAACGCCATCCCATTGGACTCTGCCCATCTGTCCAGGCGGTCAAGGTCCCGCTGCAGAGCCCTTCTGCCCTCCAACCCAGAAGGTTTTTCAAAAAATCCTATGGTTTCAAAAAATCCTATTTTTCAAAAATCCTATGGTTTTTCAAAAATAAATGCTAGGTACACAAGAGTGCATTTAGTACCCCTGTGAAAATTATAGATAGCCAGAAAAAAAAAACATACTTTCAGAAGAAATATCAAATATATTCTGATGCTTGAGATGTCATATGTATTCCACTAGAATGTTTCTATCTACAGGAGGTGCAGCGCTGGATCTACAGGCTTGCCCACCCAAACCATTCCGCTGGATTCTTGATATGATGTGGCTTAACCTAGTGGAATTGAGCAAACTTCCCCAGTTTGAAGCAATTCTGAATCAGGTGATAGATATGATGAGCTAGCTTTAAAAATAGTATTTATTTTATTGAAACATATATGAATTTATATGCACATAAGCTTGTGACATGTTTATCAGATCTTTTATTTACTTTGGTACAGTTATTTTAGTGTCCCAAGCACTCCTTGTCCATCAGGCTGATTGCAGGGACACTTGCTGGGACAGCATTGGTCAGCCAAGTCCATTTTGTGATGGTATTTAACACCCTGAGGAGCAGCAGAGATTTTATCTACGTGGTGTACCTGGAGGTGGTCCTGGCTGTTTCCGAACTCTGTATCAAAGCATTATCAGCCTGTTCCTTCCATGTTTTGGTCTCTGGAGGTATCCAAACTGGATTTTGAGTTAGGAAAATGTTGGCAGAATTCTAGTTAGCTCTTTACTCTGGGTTGTTAGGGCACAGGAACCCAAAATGCATGCCACTGCACACTTGTTAACATCATTTAAATTTGTTATGGGGCTATAAATCATGTATTTGCTTTTTAATTTGTAGATTGTAACGGTTCTGTTTGGGGACTTTTCTAGAACCTATGAAAACAAACTTTTAGACTTCAAAACTTTTAGGTAACTAACCCAAATAGACCTCTTTGTTTAACTTTTTAACACTATCTTGAAACTACCATATATTCAAAAGTTCAAAAGCGATTTTTGGTGATTAGGTGATGTTAGTAATAAATAGAGATGGAATATTAGAAGGTGCTAACTAGGATATGATTTTTTGAAATGCAAATGCAGAAATAATACCTCTTTTGTACTTATTTGCATCCATTATATATGCTGTTCTTTTGTTAAATACAACTGTCCCAATATTCATTGAAGTACAAACAGAAAATCATTTAAAGAAAGAAGAAAAGCTTGAAAATGGTATGCCCAGGTTTCCCAGGTTTTCCTTTGTTTTTCTTTCTACTTGCCATTCTTTTTCTCCTCTAAAAAAATATGTTCTCCAGTGCATTTTCATAATTTAATGAAGATCTATCCCTCTTTAAACATTTAGATAACTCTGCTACTTTCTGCAGTTACTACTTTGGGAATACACTCTCCATTCAGTGAGAGATGCTACAAAGTAAAATACAGGGAAAGTTTAATTATTTTAGTGAGTCAACTAAATCCTTCTAGGTCTGTAATGTATCTCTGGCTGTGGCCTAGCTTTGAGAAGGTATCTCCTCTGAATACTCTCCTAGCATGTGCCTAGGTTGATTTCAGTTAACATGGAACTGAACTATTTGACTATGAAGTAACTTTTTTCTTCATATTTGGATTGTAGGTCAGAAAGGGACAATTGATGTTTATGAATCACTCTGAATGAGTTTCATTATAGGATATACACTGTTGGAAGAGTTCTCTCTATGTTCATTTCTCACTCCTCTCCCAGGCCAACTGGACACTGCTGCTTGATTTATAATAGGTTTATGGAACTGTAGTTCGAAACAGATGTGCTCCTTGCAGTAGCTGACTTTTCTCAGTCACTGCATTAAAGGCATGACTCAGAGCAGTTCTCATTGTCTTCTGTCCAGCCCTTGTCCTATAAAGCTGTGTGATCTAAGAGGTGCCTAATAATTATATTTGTGGTCAGACTTATTCTTTCTCAAGTCAAAAGCTCAGTGGAATCTGTTATTTTGAACTTGTCATTCATTTGCTGGTTGGATTGTTCCAGAACAGATTTTTCTCTTCTTCTTAGTACTTTGTGGTCATAAAGAATAAATTAATCACAGTATGTTCTTCTTGTAGTGCAATCCTCATGTTAGTTACTCATTTTTCTTCAGTAGCTGCATGGCTTTGAGAGGGGAACTCATGGATAGCTGATTAGCTTAAGAGCCTGCATTTTAGTACTAAAACTTCTGTTAGTAATATCTTAACAGCAATCCATATGGTGTGTGTCTTAAATGCTGCATGCTTAATGTTACTTTTACTATACCCTGATATAATAACAGACTCTCATTACAATATACAGTTGCAAGATTTTACTACAGCTGAAATATGTTTATGTGTGCTAATGTAATAAATTTAGATAGCCTGTAATGAAAAGGCATGGAAAAGTTGGTTTGATAAGGATGCTCCTGAGGAAGAAATTATTCCTGATGGATATAATGATTCACTTGATACCTTTCGCAAGCTTTTACTTATCAGGTGAGCACCTGTGAGACACACATGGCTGCATCACATGTCTCAGTCTATCAGTATGCTATTTTCATAACACCACAATTTTAATTAATTTCTGGGTAAAATGAAATATTATTTAATTCACTCCCTTCAGAGCTGTCCTCTGAAGAATCTAGAAAGAAAAAAAAAAATCTAGAAAATATTCTGTATAGCTTTATTTTTATGTTATGACAAATGGGAACTGAGAACTGTATTGCAGACTTGTCTAAAAAGTCACTGAAGAAGTAGAATCACTCAGGTCTCAAAAGATTTTTTAAAAATAAACTATTTTAAATAACTTCAAATTAGTAATAAAAACCAAAGAGATCTGCAAAAATGAAAAACAGGTATTCAAAAGCCCCATGTGAAAAGTGTGCTATAAATTATTTGATTGCATCAGCTAAGATCTCTGTGGCAGGCCTTGGGATAGAATGGATTTTCCCAAAGCAGCATTCAGCTGCCTTATGCATGAGATCATATCTTACTGCATTCATTGTATACTTTTCAAGATCTGCAACAAATAAATCAGAGTCACTTAAAAACCCAACAACATTAATTACTTGACCATGATTTGGTTTTGGAGCAGATTCAACCTGTACAGTAAAAAAAAGCTAGAATGGAAGTACTATATTGTTACATTCTATATACCCATAAGGGGGAGGGGGCATCTAAGTCTTAAGACATTAAATAATAAGCCTATAAATTGAAGTTTTGAAAAGCCCAATCTTTTATCCAAAAAAAGTAATTGGTTGGCTAGCTGTTTTGGGCTTTTTTTCCCATGGGAAAAGAAAAATTGACTCCCAACACAAATGGAGTCCAGTGCAGAAGAGTTAAATATGTAACCTAAAAGACTAACACACCCCATGAAACTTCTGCAGTCTTGCATTTCCCTATTTGAGTTCTCGGCTACAAAAGCTGTGTTTAAAACGGAGAATGTTCCAATAAGATAATGGTGCCCAAAACTGAACATTCCACTGTCAACAGTTTATTGAAGGCAAAATTGTAAGCAACTGGTAAATATTGAACAGTGATAAGTAGAGGAAAGACTACCAGCTCCATCTGCTATTCTATCTATAATGGCAAATGCTGTTCAAGGCAAGGTTGGACGTGGCACTTGGTGCCATGGTCTAGCCTTGAGCTCTGTGGTAAAGGGTTGGACTTGATGATCTGTGAGGTCTCTTCCAACCTTGGTGATACTGTGATAATATATGTAAGATTCTGTGTGTGTGTGTACATATTATGAAGCAAAAAAACTCTTTATCTGATAAAAATAGAATTTCTGATTTAAGTCTCATCTTTGCAAAAGGAAGAGGTAGTGAGTTTGTATCTTAGTCTGTATTTTAATTTCTAGGTCTTGGTGTCCAGACAGAACACTTTCCCAAGCCAGGAAATATATTGCACATTCCCTGGATGAGAAATATACAGAACCAGTTATTTTGAATTTACAGAAAACTTGGGAGGAAAGCGACACGCGAACACCTCTCATCTGTTTCTTGTCTATGGGATCTGACCCAACTATGCAGATTGATTCTTTGGCTAGGAAGCTTAAACTGGGTAAGAAAGCAATTATTCATTGTCATACATTCAGGATATGGAAGGGTAGTGTAAATAATTGCAGAGATTTTTTGTTTCTGAAAAGCATACTTAAATTACATTGCACTGTTTGTTACTGATCATCTCAGAGGTAAAGCAATATCTTAAATGAAAGATCATACACTGAGAATCATTTTGTGATAGGTTAGACAGTGCAGGCTTTTTTTAATAATCCATGATCATCTTTCCCAGTGGTTACAGTTTTTAGTCCCTATCTGTAAGACAATACTTACTTTCTTTCTGTTTTGTTTTTTTTTGTTAATCCCTAATTCTGTCACAATAACAGTACTGATTTTTTGTTTTAACTGTGGCTAATGTAAAAATGTGAAGATTACTTTTACAATAGAATAGAATAGAATAGAATAGAATAGAATAGAATAGAATAGAATAGAATNCTCATAGGGTTTGCATTCCAGGCCCTTCACCAGCCTTGTTGCCCTTCTCTGGACACGCTCCAGCACCTCAACATTTCTCTTGAATTGAGGAGCCCAGAACTGGACACGGCAGAGTCTGTTTTTGTATATTCCAGACTTCATGTCTACAGTATATGGACATTTTGAAAAGCTGTGCCTAGAAACTGAAAAGTAGATACTTATGTTCGTTACGTTAGTCACATTCATATACTCACAAGTGCAATGTTGTTATTATGCATTGTGCTCATTTATATGGCTTCATTTTCTACACTTAAAAATCTAGGATTGCATTTCAAATGCTGTGACTTCTTCATTAAAATAAAGTGCAAATTCTCACTGACAATACCATTTGTCAGTCTTCCACTTCTACAAACACTGTATAAAATTGTGGATGTATGGTTTATTTATGAAGTTTCAGCATAGACAATTGTACAGGGTTAATCCTCCAGGGGAAGTAACCTTCAACCTGACCCTAGGTGGTCTTGACCCCTCCCCAGGGGTGGGTCTGAACACTACCAGGTGATGGTTAGCCCACTCCCCCTTCCTGTCTAAAGGTCCATAAAAGCAGGGGGACTTCCTGTTTTCTCTCTCTCTGCGCTCCCTTCCTCCCTGCTTACCAGCATCACCATCCTGTGCCTGGTTCTCTTTGTTTTATCACATGACCATCACCCACGAGGCAGACAAACCCATTGACATCAAAATTGTTGTATTTACACATTTTGTATTTGTTTTCCCTTCCCTATACCTTTGTGACTTCCCTACCTCAGATACCTTTTAAATTTATTGTTAAACTTTTCTTTGTAACTTCCAAATCAGAGTGAGATTATTTATTTGGGTGTGCTTACCTTTTCCTCTCTCTACATCTAATTCCTTTCTTTTGGGAAAGAGGGGGGAAGAGGAAAGGGCACTCTATAAGTTGTTATTGGTTCTATCAAATTTATTTGAGTCTCTGGAAATTTAAATTAGAACCGAGACAATAATTTATACATAATTATATAATATGGTGAAGAGATTCTACTTTCATAAGTATATATTTTTGCATAAAAATGTGATTGTGTCATATTTATATCAATTTTTTTTTAAACTGGATTGGAATATTTATGTTTTCCCAAGAATACAAGTTCATTAATCATATCTTGTTAAATGTGTTGTAGAATGCAGGACCATCTCTATGGGTCAAGGGCAAGAAGTTCATGCTCGCAAATTTATACAGATGTCAATGCAAGAGGTGGGAAAACTGCAATATGTCTTCTTTGTGTTAATGTTATGTTACTTTTTAATTAATGCAATCCTCAGTATTTTGCATTTCCACCTTCCTATCAGGCATAAAGCAGCAGTACTCCAACGCTTCTAATATTCACTCAGAGACCTGAACTGACCTGTGTTCGGGAGAAGTTTTGATTGCTACTTGTCATGGAGGCACCCACAAACCAGACAGCAACAGCTACTCAAAAATGCAGATTTATTGTAACCAAAATTAGTCAGCACTCCTTCCAAGTTAACTAAATTACAAGTTTGGATGTCTGTCAGGAATATACTATATACCACATAACCAATTAAATTTTGACCTTAAATTTTCAGGAATTTTGTTTCTAGAATGATGATCCAAAATGTGAACACACTCACCCATAAAGGAGAAACCTCCCACCCAGCTGTACCCAAAATATACACTCCCCAAAGGAAGGAGTGAAGACTCACTCAATTTAAAGCAGTATCCTTAGATAGCATTCCAGTCCAAGGGGGAGAAGATCCAACTGCCAGGCTGCTAGCTACTGCCAGGCTGCTAGCTACTGAGGTGACCAGCTCAAAATGGCTCTGTAGCAGGATTCTTATTCATATCCTAAGATGAGGATGCAGTGGGGTCAGTTCTAATTAGTTGCAGCCCGCACAAATACAGGGTAAGAGCCTGAGCACAGAGGTGCTGGTTAATGTTTGAGAGGCACCAAGCTGATCTTTATCAACCTCTAGCATTTTGTCACTTGTTTGTCAGGCTTTTGTTTCTGTCAAGGTGGTTGTACCTGCCACACTACCCTATTACCTGTTTGCTCACCAGTATATGCTTTCATATGTGCATTGGGAGTATTCATCAAAAGTTAGATTAAAAAGTTGTCATGGTTTAGCGCAAGGGCTAACCTGGCTGCTGCCCCAGTAAAGTGAGGGGAAGAGTAACACAAAAGAACTCAGGGTTGAGATAAAGAGATAAGTTTAATATAAAATGAGATATCATAATCACAATTCACAATTACCTTAGCTAATTATCAAATTCACTTAATAATACAATGCATGACTACCTTAGCTTAGACTATTTGCAAAAGAAGCAGAGTGAAATACCCAGGGGAAAAAAAATACAGCATAAACCAGAAAACCCAAACCAGCTGCTAGCCGACTCCCACCCATTCTGCCACCATGCTTGCAGAAGAAAAGACCACAGCCGAGAAGACAGAACCCAGAAACAGCAACCAGAACAGGAAGCCTCCCATGTTGCAGTCTGAACTTCAAGCCACATAGTATTTTGCACTTTGGTTTTTGAAGCTGGCATGACTGCATGGTATGAATAACAGCAGCAGTTTGAACTCGATCCATGACAAAAATTAAAGATGGAATCACTGAGGTTTAAATTTTAACTCCTCAGAATATTTGACATCCACTAGATTCCTTGGGTCTCTAGAAGCACAAATGGTGGAAATGAGATCACAAGACACAACATTGTGCAAGCACAAATGTTCTTTTGAGATTGTTGCAAATTCATGAACAAGATAGTTTCAGATTTCCATCTCAACTAAACAGCTATTTTGTCACTTTATGCTCCAATGTTTAATCATAGTGAGATAAGGAAACGTATTTTTTACACTTCTGCAAACTCTGTCATCTTATTCTGACTTCAGTCTTGAAGTGCTTCTCAGCCTTTCCAGAACTTTCTGTCTTTCATGCAAAGACAAGAAAAGATGACCTTTAAAGGTCATCTGGTTCATCCACACCCTTGCAATGAGCAGGAATATCTTCAAGTAGATTATTTCCTGCTATCCATGTGATATCTTCATTTGAGACAAAAGACATACCTCTTACCTCTTGTCAGATATTTATTCATTTAACTGTAGTACAATGTGTTCTGTCTTTTTCTATTATGGACAAGTAAGTAATAGTTGTATTTCTATTATGGACAAGTAATACTTGTATTTAGCCTTTACTGCACACTTGCTAGAGAATCCAAGGTTCTTTGTTATGGAAATTCTCTATACTGTTTCTCAGTAACCTCTCAAGTCCCACCAAGTGCTGTGACACCAGTAACTAGAATATAGATGTGTCCCACTTTGGGAAAAAGAATTCTCTTTATAGAAGATATCATTTTTTGATGTGCAAATGCATACATACATTTCTCATACTTCTTTATATCTAGAATGGTCACCGTCGACCTCCAGTTTATTGGAAGAGTGAAAACTGGAGGATCCCTGCCTTTCTTTGGCCCTCAATTCAGAGCATAAGGATGCTTGAAACAGCACTCCAATAGAATTACTAGTAACACTAGTACCACTTTCTGAAATAAATGCCTTAGTAGTGCACACATTTTACAGAGAGAAGGATATATTTGAACATCAAATTTAAAAGATCAAAACAGAATTAGTGACTATGAAGACAAATTTCTTACCTCTGGCCAAGAGTATATAATATGATTAAAACTGTTGTGCTGTTACAGGTAGATCATTTTTTTTTAAACTTAGCCTGGTTCATTTGTATCTGTGACAAAATTATTTAAGATTCTGAAAGAAGGAAAAAGACCTCCTTCGATTAGGTGTCGTGGGTTTTTTGGTTGTTGTTTTGTTGTTTCTTGGTTTGATTGTTTTTTTTTTAATCCATCACTTCATCATTAATATTTCAATTATATTTTGTCACCAAATGTTATTTATTTCTTTTTAAATGAACTAAACCAAATTTGCTGAAATGAAAGCACAAGCTGTAATGAAATCCACACATCACTGTTCAGAACTGATCAAATGGTGCTTCATTTTAATGTCAGGCTTTTGATTCATCAGGCTTCTAAAGTGATGCTATGAAAGCTGGCGAAATTTAAATTCATAAGCAGAACAGCAAAGAGATGGTAACCAAAATAGAGAGCTGAGAGTTGAACAAGATAAATATTAGGACGTGGTGGTGGAATTTAATGCATGTGCATTTCATAGAATCACAGAATCATAGAATCAACCAGGTTGGAAAAGATCTCCAAGCTCATCCAGTCCAACCTATCACCCAGCCCTGTCCAATCAACTAGACCATAGCACTAAGTGTCTCATCCAGTCTTCTCTTGAAAACCTCCTGGGATGGCAACTCCCACAACCTCAGTATTTTGCATTTCCACCTTCCTATCAGGCATAAAGCAGCAGTACTCCACACTTTAAAAGTTTGAGTCTTGTTACCACCTCTTAACACTTTAGATTGTTATTAACAGTGTATTTCTAAAAAGATATATTTCTTAGGTTTCAGCTGTTACTTTTCCACTCGTATCCGATGGCAGGATTGTTTAACACTAGTGTTTTGCTGGGAGAAGACAGGAATTACTTCGTTTTGCCACTAGATAGCACTGATAGTTTACTTAAAAGACTAGCTCTGGATATGTTACTTTCATTATGAGCGATGGGATGTAGAAATGACTTCTGCACTGACTTTCCATTTGCTTTAACTGTTTCAGTATCATATAATACAAATTATAATATGCATTTAGGAGCAGACTCAAAGTAAAAAGAACTTCAGAAGCCTAAAAAATTCATGGAAGATCAAATTTTATTCTAATATAGAAAGTTGATTTTAGCATTAAAAATAATAACTTGTTCTAAATTTTCTATGGTGATAGTCAATATTCTCGTTTAGGGAGGCTGGGTGTTACTTCAGAATTGTCATCTTGGACTGGATTTCATGGATGAATTAATGGAGACCCTTCTTACTGCTGAGATACAGGATGAGACATTTCGAGTTTGGATAACTACTGAACCACATCCTAAATTCCCAATTACATTGCTACAGGTTTGTTCAAATATTTAATTCGGGTACTTCATGCCATCAAAGTTAAGTATGGAAATGGAAGCAAAACAAATGGGGGAATAAACCCCAAACCCAAGAAAAAAAGAATTTACCTTACAGTTTAAATAATCACTTCAGTAATCACTGTAAGGAAGAAATCGACTTACCAGTAACTGAATGTTCTCAAAGGTGTGTTATGTGTTTGTGATTTCACACTGATTCTATATACAGAAACACTTGAATCGAAACTATCAGGTTTTACTTGTATGCCTTTTTGCCCAACCAGCTGCGTTGTGAACAGACTATTGCTCACAACTGCTCTTAGACTCTTCTAGATTTCCCTGTCTGAAATACAGGATAAAGGGGACAGAACACACATGGACAGCATGTCTCAAAGAACCTTGTTTTTCTTGGTTCCTAGCATTCTCACAGTGGGTCATAATGATAGTTAATGCCTCCTGTAATGTCTATGTTGACACTTCTGTGTTCACAGACCCCTTTCCTCTTAATAATAGTGGGAGTCTCCTTAGCAGTTCTCATTCTCTGATCATACCTGATATCTAGGATGTAAATGGGGGAAGAGTGAATCTAGGAGACAATCTTTAGTAAGAAATGTATTTTGCCATGGAAAAACATATAGAAACATAGCTGTATGGACCTACATTCTCTTGTATTCTCTCACAAGAAGATGAAATCATCCTACATCTTCAAGGGCTTTATAAATAGTGAGGTATATACATACACACTTTGCTAAAAGTCAGATTAGAGAACTTAAAGGGTTGATCCTCCCCGAGAGCAGATGAATCTTCACTGGATTTATTTCAAATGCTTCATGTGATTGCCCAGTCCATAATGTCATATTAACTGCTAAAACATGATTCATGTATTTCAGAAAATGAATAACTGACTATCCAAAAGATCAGCCCCATCTCAGAGGAAAGGAGAGAATAATTTGCTTTTCTTTATACAGAACACTCATCAAAAACTAAACAGGCTGTCCCTTGAAATACTGGAAAGACTGGTTATCCATTTAGTCCAGTGCTCTAGTTTGTTCACGTGCAGACAGGTCCTTGCAGAAGACTGGACCCTTATTCTTGTGACAGATCACTTGGGCCCTGCAGCCCAGAAATAAGTTGAAAAGTTATTCCTTAAAAATAATTGACCTTCTTTACCATGAACATGGAGATAGTAAAACTGTCAGGTGAAGTACATATTCATGAAGGTCTCTATTCAATGTCTCTCAGAAGTAGAAGCAGTTGAGAGTTTTGCTTGTATTCAGCCCATGGTCAGCCTTGCATATACTATCCTTTCAGTGCATGCTACCCTGTTAGCAAAATCAGCCAGAGAAATACTTACTGTTGGAGGAGCAAAATATTTAGATTTTATTTAGATTCCTCCAACATCTGAAAGTGTGTCAAAGAATAGAGATTCTGGGAAAGCCAGTCTGTCTAAACTAACATATTCAGTTGTGCCCCATGAACTGGAATGGAATTGTCCATAGGGGTAAGTAGTTACAAAATTCTCTGACATGAAAATCTGTGCTAAGTAACCCTTCTGAAAAAAACTGCAGCTATGGTTTGACAAATAAAATTTTATAGCAGTTTCCATGAAAATAAGGGACTATATTGTATAGGACTGTGGCAGTTTACTACTACAAATGACAATTCCATGCCTGCTGACCAGAATGCCTAGGAACACCCTCACATGAATCTAATGACTTATTTAAAATTTTAGAATCAATCAGGTTGGAAGAGACCTCCAAGATCATCCAGTCCAACCTAGCACCCAGCCCTAGCCAGTCAACCAGACCATGGCACTAAGTGCCTCATCCAGGCTTTTCCTGAACACCCCCAGGGACGGCGACTCCACCACCTCCCTGGGAAGCCCATTCCAATGCCAATCACTCTCTCTGTGAAGAACTTCCTCCTAACATCCAGCCTATACTTCCCCTGGCACAACTTGAGGCTGTGTCCCCTTGTCCTGTTGCTGGTTGCCTGGGAGAAGAGACCAACCCCCACCTGGCTACAACCTCCCTTCAGGTAGTTGTAGACAGCAATGAGGTCTGCCCTGAGCCTCCTCTTCTCCAGGCTAAACAACCCCAGCTCCCTCAGCCTCTCCTCATAGGGTTTGTGTTCCAGGCCCCTCACCAGCTTTGTTGCCCTTCTCTGGACACGTTCCAGCACCTCAACATCTCTCTTGAATTGAGGAGCCCAGAACTGGACACAGTACTTAAGTTGTGGCCTGACCAGTCTTGAGTACAGGGTAAGAAGAACCTCCCTCATCCTACTGGCCACACTGTTCCTGATACAGGCCAGGATGCCATTGGCCCTCTTGGCCACCTGGGCACACTGCTGGCTCATCTTCAGCCTACTATCCACCAGCACCCCCAGGTCCCTTTCCTCCTGGCTGCTCTCCAGCCACTCTGTCCGTAGCCTGTAGCACTGCTTGGGGTTGTTGTGGCCAAAGTGCAGAACCCTGCACTTGGCTTTGTCAAATTTCATCCCATTGGCCTCTGCCCACCCATCAAATTTACTGCTGCAGGTGTAGTCATAGAGTCTAGGGTAGCTGCTGTGAACATAAAGATCTCATCTGAGGAGATGAGATTTCTTTTTGTTTTCAGTGAAATCCTGGGACCAGAAATACCACAGAGTTCTTGTCTGGATAGTTCTCTTTTATCATTCAAACATTGAACTGGGGATAGAGTACCATACAATGTCTTTTGAGGAGCATGATAGCTGCTTCCAGATTGTCAACAAAAAATCTTACATAAATGGCTAAGTGTCATGATTGTTCTGAGCAATGTAAACTGAAGGTCTACATTCAGTGTGTCATGCTTTTATGCAGTTTATAGTAAAGCTACATATGAACTTTGTGTCACCAGTGCTTCAGGTATTTGCATTTCATTTTTAACTAACAGGCAGTTTTTAAATGTTGCTGTATTTGTTTCAGTAAACAAGTCCAATTCCTTTATCTCTTTCACATGACAGATTGCTATCAAGTTCACAAATGAACCTCCCCAAGGTATACGTGCTGGACTGAAAAGAACATTTTCTGCAATTAATCAGGATTTATTAGATGTTAGCGATATGCCTATGTGGAAGCCTTTGCTTTACACTGTAGCATTCCTGCATTCTACTGTTCAGGTATTTCTTATGAGGTTTACAAATAACATTATAATATGTGGAGTCATTTTAATGGAGAGTCCTGAAAATAAACTTTCTGATGTTTATTGTAGCATCATGTTGCAGGGTAGAAGCTTTAATTTCTGTAATCTGTATTTCAAGGTTCCTTATTCTCTTAATTGCTTTATAAATTGTACTCAATTTTCATTCTATGGACTTTCTGTGTGAGGCTTTTTTTCTCATCTTACTTTATCTGTCCAAAAGGTAGTAGTTTGGTGTAAGAGGGAAAAGAGAAATATATATAAACATTCCAAAATAGAAAATCAGTTTATCTGCCTTAGCTGTCTCTCTATAGAAGAGTAATATTTTTAGAGCTGTATTAGAATCATAGAATCATAGAATGGTTTAGGTTGGAAGGGACCTCAAGGACCATCCAGCTCCAACCCCCTGCCATAGGCAGGGACACCTCCCACTAGAGCAGGCTGCTCAAGGCCTCATCCAGCCTGGCCTTAAACACCTCCAGGGAGGAAGCATCCACAACCTCCCTGGGCAACCCATTCCAGTGCCTTACCACCCTCACTGTAAAGAACTTCCTCCTAACATCCAGTCGGAATCTCCCCTCTTCCTTTGGTTTTAAAGGTAATCCAGATGCCTTGCTTAGAGTAGCTGCCTACTTTCTAGACAGCAGTTCCAACACTTAGTCTCTTATTTTTATCTTTTTTAATCTGTGTCTATGTGTTTTCTATATTAATTCCAATGTGAGCACAACAATATCTACCCTTTGTACTTAAAAGATATGTAAGTTCTGAGATCGCATTAATTACCAGAGCTCTCTGAATACATTTTCTTTTCATCAATGATCTCAAAATAGTTGCAAAATGCTTTTTTTAAGCCTTAGGCAGTATTGTGCTGCTTGTATTTTCAGTGTATCAAGGATGGAAAATTTGCTGGAAGTCCCTGTTGAGATACAGTATTCTGCATTATTTTTCTTCTACCTTTTTATAAACAGAAAGTTTGTGTGCTATGTTTTATAAATGTATAGAATCATAGAATCAACCAGGTTGGAAGAGACCTCCAAGATCATCCAGTCCAACCTGTCACCCAGCCCTATCCAGTCATCTAGACCGTGGCACTAAATGTCTCATCCAGTCTTTTCTTGTATGTTTCTGTTTACTGCCTCAGAATTATACTGTTCTTCTCATGAACCTAGATCTAAACTTATTCATCAATCAGTACTTCTAAAAACTATGATCTCTATTCATCTCTTCAGGAATTTTATGTATAGATTGCCAGTCAGCAAGCAATATATATGTTGTCCTACCTTTAAACTGACCAATTAATATCTTTGGTGGTAAGATTGCTATGATAAATATAGCTTAAGAAGTAATTCAGAGATTTTGGCAGAAAATCATTATACCTTTCTGCAAGGTATTACTGGTTAATGCTGTCTGCTTATAAACAATACTTGATTCAGAAAAAAAAAGAGAAATGTTTCTCTCAATTCTAGCTCTTTTCAGACAGTAGTTAAGAGATTTAAATGTTACTTTGCTTTTCAAAGACTGTCATTGTTAACCTAGTAATTAAATATTTTACCACTTTGTTAGTTTTACCATGTCAGTATTAAGCTGCTTATTCGTTTAATAAATGTTAGCACTATCCAGAAATGTAATTCTTCACTTCTTGGATTGTCTTACATTCAAAAAAACCCCAAAAGTTATGTAACTGAGGTGGCTAAAACAAAGTAGTGAGAAATCTAATAGTGTTGGATGTTTAAAATGTTTGTGCTGCAGATTATATTCCCTTTCTTATATAGTTAACTATTTCACTATTACTGCAAGTGTTGTAATTTTATTCCCAATTATGCATGCAGTAGTAAAATTTAATAACATAATGGTATCACCATTTTCATAGAATCATAGAATCAACCAGGTTGGAAGAGACCTCCAAGATCATCCAGTCCAACCTAGCACCCAGCCCTAGCCAGTCAACCAGACCATGGGACTAAGTGCCTCATCCAGGCTTTTCTTGAACACCTCCAGCGATGGTGACTCCACCACCTCCCTGGGCAGCCCATTCCAATGCCAATCACTCTCTCTGTGAAGAACTTCCTCCTAACATCCAGCCTATACTTCCCCTCGGCACAACTTGAGACTGTGTCCCCTTGTTCTATTGCTGGTTGCCTGGCAGAAGAGACCAACCCTTGCATCATAAAAGTTGTGAATTTTGGAGCAAGTATATTAAAACAATTCAGTGACACAATATGATAAATGGGGCAACCTTTGAATAACTGAGCATTAATAAAGATACATGAAAAATTGAAACTATCATTAGTAGACAACATATGTAAAAGAAAAAAAAAATAAGAGACATTGTACAGCTTTTAATTGTTGAGTGTGCTAAAATTGCTGATTTTGTAATAAATTACTTGATGTAAGACTCTGATCACCCACACACATATGAGAGATTTCAAACCTATGACTGATACATTGATCAGTAAAGGTAGCAACAAATTATTCTCTTGATTTTTCTATAAATATTTATAGTATAACTTAATAATAAACTTTAGTTTAATGCATCACGTGGTGGTTTCTCTAGGCTAGATCCCAACTTCAGTTCAGTTCTTTACTATTAGTGTTGACTTATAATGATAGCACAAAATTCTATGTCGTTTCATAAATATATTTGGTTTTCATTGTGTTCCTTAGGAACGACGCAAATTTGGGCCTTTGGGTTGGAATATTCCCTAAGAATTTAACTCAGCTGATTTTACAACCAGCGTTCAGTTTATACAAAATCACCTAGATGAATGTGACATCAAGAAGGTGCATACTCAAATTTACATACAGTGTATTTCATTTCTTTGTACAGAATCTGGAATTGGTTTTTTCCTTCATGTTACTATTTATCTTCATTCATCACTATTGTTTCAGTGCAGCTTCTAACAAAGTTTCAGACTCTCTGTGAGACAGTCATGCTGAAATATTTTGTGTGATATTATCCACATAAAGATGACAAGAATGTCAGAGTTTGGTCTTGTTATTTTCAGTACATTGTCAGGTCATACAAGCAATGAGATGTATTTTTTAATGGCAAGATCAAGCCAAACTTTACTATAAAATTATAGAGCTGATCTCAGAAATTGTGTTAGAAATAAAGTTGGGTTTTTTTGCTCAATTGATTATTTCAGCTTGCATTTTAAAGCCTTTTGAGCTTCAGATGTTACAAAGTTCCAGGGTGGAACTTTCTTCTTGCATGTTATAACTTCAGTCTTTCATTTACTGCATCCAGGGGATATCAACTGATTATATCAGCTTGCATTTTAGAGCCTTTCGAGCTTTAGATGTTACAAAGTTCCAGGGTGGAACTTTCTTCTTGCATGTTATAACTTCAGTCTTTCATTTACTGCATCCAGGGGATATCATGGAATACAGTGCGCTACATGATTGGAGAAGTGCAGTATGGAGGCCGAGTCACAGATGACTTTGATAAACGTCTTCTTAATTGCTTTGCAAGGGTAGGAGAAATGAAAAATACATTATTAGTCATTCTTATTGGCAGCTGCAATACAGAAATCAAAAGAACTTTCTGCTGAACCTTCACTTCTTCATCAGTTTATATGGCTATTCAGAGTAGAACGAATTTGGCATTTGGCACTGAGGTTCTTCCTCTTGATTTCTCCTTAGTGAGAAGCAGGAACTACTAAAAAGATTTAGCTGGAATTCAAACTTAGAAGACATAACTCTTAATATTTGCATATTGTTGTGTATTCAAGTAAAATTAGATGTGGTAGCTAAAACAAGAACCCTAATTCTCCAAGAATACAGATGAGATTAAAAAAGTCTTAAGCAGCAAAGTAATGGTCTTTTTTTTCCCCTCAGGTATGGTTTAGTGAAAAGATGTTTGACAGCACTTTCTGTTTTTACACTGGTTATAAAATTCCAGTGTGTAAAACCCTGGAACAGTATTTTGAATACATCCAGTTACTCCCTGCCATGGACAGCCCAAAGGTCTTTGGTCTTCATCCTAATGCTGATATTACGTAAGTAGGTCTCTGAAAGCAGAGACCCCTTCTTATATTTGAAAACAAATTCCTATGAAATGCCTAACATCTTCATAGATGATCTGGACGTGGGCATCAGCAAGTTTGCAGATGACACCAAGCTGGGGGCTGATGTGGCTGGGTTGGAGGGCAGAAGGGCTCTGCAGCGGGACCTTGACCGCCTGGACAGATGGGCAGAGTCCAATGGGATGGCATTCAATGGCTCCAAGTGCAGGGTGCTGCACTTTGGCCACAACAACCCCATGCAGAGATACAGGCTGGGGTCGGAGTGGCTGGAGAGCAGCCAGACAGAGAGGGATCTGGGGGTGCTGATTGATACCCGCCTGAACATGAGCCAGCAGTGTGCCCAGGTGGCCAAGAGAGCCAATGGCATCCTGGCCTGCATCAGGAATGGTGTGGCCAGCAGGAGCAGGGAGGTCATTCTGCCCCTGTACTCTGCACTGGTTAGACCACACCTTGAGTACTGTGTCCAGTTCTGGGCCCCCCAGTTTAAGAGGGACATTGAGATGCTTGAACGTGTCCAGAGAAGGGCAACGAGGCTGGTGAGAGGCCTCGAGCACAGCCCTACGAGGAGAGGCTGAGGGAGCTGGGATTGTTTAGCCTGGAGAAGAGGAGGCTCAGGGGTGACCTTATTGCTGTCTACAACTACCTGAGGGGTGGTTGTGGCCAGGAGGAGGTTGCTCTCTTCTCTCAGGTGGCCAGCGCCAGAACGAGAGGACACAGCCTCAGGCTGTGCCAGGGGAAGTTTAGGCTCAAGGTGAGGAGAAAGTTCTTCCCTGAGAGAGTCACTGGCTACTGGAATGGGCTGCCCAGGGAGGTGGTGGAGTTGCCGTCCCTGGAGCTGTTCAAGGCAAGATTGGACGTGGCACTTGGTGCCATGGTCTAGCCTTGAGCTCTGTGGTGAAGGGTTGGACTTGATGATCTGTGAGGTCTCTTCCAACCTTGGTGATACTGTGATACTACTATGATATTTTTCACCAGAAATCTATGTTCACATGAATTTCACTACTGAAGTGGAATGCTTGATGTATACATACATGGATATGAATGCAGTATATTCAGCTACCTTTAACATGTTCTTTTAAAGCAATTGGAATGTTTATTACTCATGGGTTTAGAATTATCAGTTGGGTTTTTGAATTTGAAAGCATTATAGAATTTGTATAGAAACACATGACACAATGTTCTATACAGCTGATCTACAGAAAGCTTCTGACATTTACTTTCCATTCCCAATTGTATATTATCTTTCTGTTAGCACTCATTAAAGGATTCTCTAGATTGTCATCTGGTTTACATTCATGCCTTTAGATGTAACTACAAGCCTTTGTGGCCATCAGTATTCAGTTATTTAAATGAGCCTTTTCAATAGCACCATGTACTAACTCTATTTAAAATTTTATCTTTGGTTCTTTGATGTGATTGACTTTTTCATTCCAAATAATGTATGTAACAGCTTGGTTTTTATTTCCTATTATGTGCCCTGCAAAAGGACACAATTTTTATTTTCCACTGGAGTTCTTAGTAATTCTGCCATGAATTGTTGCATTTTCATTATGTTCCCATTCATTATTTCTTAACGTAGATTATTCTATTTTTAAACCAAACAAATGTTATTCAAATGGCCAATTACTGTGGAAACCTAATATCTTCTAACAGTTTGGGACAAAACTATAGTTCTCTATAATTTTTCAGTCTCATATTCGAGAGGCTGATGCCATGTGGAAAGCCCAGTATTCTAAGTATGCTGTGAGAATATTACAGTTTTATTGTCAACTCTGCCTAGCACCTAACATTGTAAACATATACTTCTGAAGAAAAGAATATACTAGTAGATTCTGTTTCAAGTAAATCTCTGATACTTGCAACACCTCCCTTCCAGAACTGGTTTAAAAAGAGCCAAGATTTAACAGAGAACTTTAGGAGTTTGTGTGTTGTATCCTGTGGCACAGTTCTTGTCTTATATAATTATGTATCACAAAGTAGTAGAAGGAGATTGCTGTCATATGAAGGTTGAAAAGTAAAGCTTACATGGAAAATTATGCTTCGAGTCACTATGAATATATGTTCTGTGTCAGGCTCATGCTATATGTTTCTTATGTAGCTGATTCCATAAAGTAAGGGTAGACAATGCCTGCACTGGAGTACCCACACATACACTACTAGGTTTTCTTATTGCCTCTGATAGCTCTATGCCACCGGATAGCATTACAACAAAAGTACTTGTGTTGAAGGACTCACACTATCTTTTACCACCAAATGCTACAAGAATTTAATTAACTTTTTTGTATTCACTCAGAACATAAATTTACATTAGCACCACCCATGCTATAGTATGGAACTTTGATGTAAATCTAGCAGCTTTTATCATTACTCCTGATTACCTTAAAGTACTGGTAAAGGGGCAGCTTGCAGAGTTATGCCTTCAGCTTTCCTCTTTCTGCACTACACTGTTAGGAAGTCCCTGTTACAATTTCATTTTATTTCTGCTTCCTAGGAAATAACTCCTGAGAAGTCCTCATCAGGCACAGACATTTTTGTTTCCTTTCCTCAGAATCCCTAAAAATTGTATGATAGGTTTTTTTTTTCTGCCACCTCACAATCACAGCTTGCAGCACTCCTTAGCCCTGAGGGAGAAAGCAAACAAGTGTATAACAGGCTGTGTAGAGGGAAGTTCATATTCTTTACAGCCATGGAAAACCTAATGTTGTTTGTGACCAATGTGTGCATCTTGATGCTGGACACAAAGACAAACCATTTCTTTTGAGGGTTTTGATTTAGTCGATGAAGATATAGTATGTTTTTTATCAGCTTTCAAAATGTTTGTTCCACAAAGTATTGCTTAATTATTAGAAAATCCTATGTCATTTATATTTCTTATCCTCTCAGATACCAAAGTAATACAGCAGCTGATGTTCTAGATACTATTACCAACATTCAGCCTAAAGAAAGTGGTGCAGGACCAGGAGAAACTCGTGAAGCCATTGTTTGTCGTTTAGCTGAAGACATGCTAGAGAAACTCCCCCCAGATTACATACCCCATAAGGTAAGATAATCTTAGTTGTTTTATTACTTCTCTCTCTGCTGAATTTTCACATAAGACATTCCAAAAAAGAAACCCTAGACTGTAAAGAAAGATTGTATAACTTGGCAGAGTGAAGCAAGGAATCAACATCTTTATTGCTATCAGCATGAGTCTGGATTGCCAGGGTTTGAATGGGATTGAGCAAAGTTGGGCAGAACTGAATAGTCTGAGAAAATAAGGAGAATGGCTGAGTAACTGAACAGACTTAGGTCATTCTAATAAGGAGCCACAGCTGCAAAAAAGTGGCCTTGGGAGACTGGCAAAGAGGCAACTATCTGTAGCTGAGCTGTGCGAGGAAACCAGGCTGGTCAGCCCTGGGAACAAGCAATGTTGTGGCTAAGCTGCTGCAAAGGTGGATTAAGGGGGGTAGTTGGTCAGGCCTGCCTCTGTGCATGTGGACAGCCCATTTCTGCCTGTGTAAGCCTATCAAAAGTACAGGCCCCTCTACCGAACTCCACTATATAGGTATCAGGCTTAGCTTTGATGAACAGATTGACCATTATGCATCACATTGGCGTAAGCTCGGTGTCTCTCCCTCTCCCACACGGCCTAGAAGAGAGGCCAACTCCACACTGGGTGAAGCTTTTTATTTAAAATCAAGTCATCTAAGACCTGATCATGGAGATATGTCATAGAGAATATTCTTGGGAAAAAAAACCAGCCTTGAACTTTTGTGTCAGAGGTCTCCTGGGCCTTATGGATGAAGTCCTACGCCAGCAAAATCCTGAGTAATTGAGTAGCATCAGGCAGAAAATAAAAACTACACCACTTCTAAAGGGGATAAATGTTAGTCAAATAATGTGAAGTACAAGTCAACTGTTTACTTTTCTGAACCTAAGTTATTGTATATGACATCTTAAAGTTTTTTCAACAACTAGGATTTAACTAAACTCCTTCTTCTGTGCTCCTCTATTTCAGGTGAAAGATCGTTTAATTAAAATGGGACATTTGAACTCCATGAATATTTTTCTTCGGCAAGAAATTGACCGAATGCAAAAGGTGATCACTATAGTCCGCAGCAGTTTGAACGACCTTAAATTAGCCATAGAAGGAACCATTGTTATGAGTGAGGCAAGTATAAGTGTATTTACGACACATGGAATACTGTACTTGAAGCTATTACTTTGATAACTTTAGTTCATATACTATAATTTCACTCTTTCAGAATCTGAGAGATGTACTTGATAATCTGTACGATGCTCGAATTCCTCAAATATGGAAAAGAGTATCTTGGGATTCTTCAACACTTGGATTCTGGTTTACTGAGCTTTTGGAAAGAAATACCCAATTCTCTACTTGGATATATGAAGGAAGACCAAATGTGTTTTGGATGACTGGATTCTTTAATCCACAAGGTAAGGGTACTGAAAGGACTCGTGTAACGATGTATTTAAACATAATGTAATGGGTTTTACTACGTAACTAATTTAACACTACACCTAGAAAAGATGTTTTCATTGCTGTCAGAGTATGTCATAGAAGCCCAGATAATAAATAGGCTCAGAAAGGAGATTCAGACAAAGTCACAGGAAACAAGTCCAATGGTGGCAATAAACATGACTATCTAAACTCACATATCAGGTTGGGAGGTTCTTAAGATTCAGATTACAGAAATCTGGTAAAACATAGAAGGGAAAGGATTTATCTCTCATTTTACCTGTTGTTATTTTAGTTTAGTTAGATTTAAATAATCATCTGCCTTGGTTTAGTGTTGGAGACAGGATGTTTGTACAGATGTTTTTTAATTTGACACATAAACACAGGTTTTACATTAAAAGGAAAACGTGTAGGTAACAAAGAAAATACTTTATCTTGTTGACACATTGTAGCATATAGAGAAAAGGAGGCTAAGGGGAGACCTTATTGCTCTCTGCAACTACCTGAAAGGAGGTTGTAGTGAGATGGGTATTGGTCTCTTCTCCCTAGTAACAAGTTCCAGGATGAGAGGAAATGGTCTCAAGTTGTGCCATGGAAGGTTTAGATAGGATATTAGAAGAAACTTGACTTAATGGGTTATCAAACACTGGAATAGGCTCCCCAGGGAGGTGGTTGAATCCCCATCCCTGGTGATGTTTAAAACAGCAGAGGTGTGGTGCTAATGGACGTGGTTTAGCATCCGACTTTACTGTAGAGTTAGATCGTGATTGGACTCAATGACCTTAAAGGTCTTTTCCAATCAAATTGATTCTAGGATATGATAAAGCTTCTAAAAAAATATACTTAATGATAATGATACAGCCTTTATTATTTTCTTGTGGTTTGAAATTAACCCTTTGCAAAGTATAGATGAGCTTTAATCTAGAGCAAGATGTTACTGATGTGCTGTACAGTAGCGACAGAAATAGGTTTTTTATCACAGCAAAAGCAATCATTTACTGGAACTAGATGATCCTTGTGGTCTCTTCCAACCCTGACTGATTCTGTGATTCTATGATTCTAACAAACTCTCCAGTGGCATGGTACAGTTCTTGATGCTGGATGTTTTCAGGATGCAATTAGATAGGGTGCTAGATGATCTCTGGCCAGTAGGACGAGGGAGGTTATTCTGCCCCTGTACTCAACACTGGTCAGGCCACACCTTGAGTATTGTGTCCAGTTCTGGGCTCCTCAACTCAAGAGAGATGTTGAGGTGCTGGAACGTGTCCAGAGAAGGGCAACAAAGCTGGTAAGGGGCCTGGAACACAAACCCTATGAGGAGAGGCTGAGGGAGCTGGGGGTGTGCAGCCTGGAGAAGAGGAGGCTCAGGGGGGACCTCATTGCTGTCTACAACTACCTGAAGGGAGGTTGTAGCCAGGTGGGGGTTGGTTTCTTCTCCCAGGCAACCAGCAACAGAACAAGGGGACACAGCCTCAAGTTGTGCCGAGGGAAGTATAGGCTGGATGTTAGGAGGAAGCTCTTGCCAGAGAGAGTGATTTGCCCTTGGAATGGGCTGCCCAGGGAGGTGGTGGAGTCACTATCCCTGGGGGTGTTCAGGAAAAGACTGGATGAGGCACTTAGTGCCATGGTTTAGTTGACTGGATAGGGCTGGGTGCTAGGTTGGACTGGATGATCTTGGAGGTCTCTTCCAACCTGATTGATTCTATTCTCATTTAGGCTCCCTTTCCCATGTAAATTTGGACTGGGCGATCTTATCAGGTCTCTTCCAACCTGGACTGTTCTGTGATTCCATGAACTTGCAAGAATTTTTAGGTCTTTCACAAAGAATCATCAAACAGTATTTTTCAGAGTGTTTACATTTCACAGGTTAATAGACAGATTGTTCAAAATCATCAAAGATATACTGCAAAGTAAATATTAGCTAGCATCTGTTGTACCTTGATATATTTAGCATTTATAGGAAAGAGGAAGGAAAAAAAAAAAGTAATCATCTCCAAGAATAACAAAGTCTGTGCCCTTATTAGATTCATAGAAGAATCTCATTTAGGTTACTCAAAATTCTTGTGAAAAACTTCCATGTAACAGCTATGAGCTGTTTTTTCTCACTGGAATTAAACTCTGAAATCCTAGAATATATTATGAGTTATCTTCACTTTGTGATGCTTCTATTCTTACTGGCCATTCTGTGACCAGAACTGGAAAAAGTACTGATTACAGAATCACAGAAAACTTCAGTTGGAAGAGACCTCAAAGATCATCCAGTCCAGTCCTCGACTTAACACTAAAGGGTCAACACTAAACCATGTCCCTGAGTGCCAGGTCCACACATTCACTGCCTAAACAACTGCAGAGACAGCAACTCCACTACTGCCCTGGGCAGACCATTCTAATATTTGATAACCTCTGTGAAGAAATATGTCCTAATATACAGTCTGAACCTCCCCTGGTGCAGCTTGTAACCATTTCCTCTAGTCATAGAATCATAGAATGGTTTAGGTTGGAAGGGACCTCAAGGATCATCCAGCTCCAACCCCCTGCCATAGGTAGGGACACCTCCCACTAGAGCAGGCTGCTCAAGGCCTCATCCAGCCTGGCTTTAAATGCCTCCAGGGAGGAAGCATCCACAACCTCTCTGGGCAACCCATTCCAGTGTCTTACCACCCCCACTGTAAAGAACTTCCTCCTAATATCCAGTCTAAACCTCCCCTCTTCCAGCTTGAACCCATTCCCCCTTGTCCTGACATTACCAGACCTTGTCAATAGTCCCTCCCCAGCCTTCCTGTAGGCTCCCTTCAGATACTGGAAAGCCACTCTAAGGTCTCCTTGAAGCCTTCTCTTCTCCAGGCTGAAGAGCTCTAACTCTCTCAGCCTGTCCTCATAGCAGAGGTGCTCCAGCCCTCTGATCACTTGACTCCAAGCAGAAGCAGCTGGCTGCCTCCTCATTCCAGGCTCCCTTCAGGTAATTGTAGAGAGCAATAAAGTCTCTCCTCAGCCTCCTCTTCTCCAGACTGAACAACCCCAGCTCCCTCAGACACTCCAGGCCTTTCATGAGCCTTGTTGCCTTTCTCTGAATGTGCTCCAGCACCTCTAAGTCTTTATTTGGAACCACTCTCAGAAGCAGTTTTAATGCCTGAAGCACATTCAAATTATCCTCAGAAGACAGTATTGAGATGCCAGTCAAAACATCATTCCGTTTGATCATAAATGGACAGGCTTATGAAAGCCCAAATATTGTATTATAGCAAAACTTAGAAGCCTGAATAATACAACTTTTACCAGCATATATAGTATTTAAGATGTTAATGTATGTTCAAGTACCACAATAATTGTATGTATATCACATATGAATATTTCAGCTGTGACAAATAGCTTCTAATTGGCTTTGTCCTAGTTAGCATGTTAAACCACTTTAAATCTCGAAGAGCTGTCTTCTACTGCATGCCCATGTACTTTTGTGATCTCTCCCCTGGCTTGTCAGTAGTTCATATGGTCCTTTCTCCTCCTTGTAGATACTTGACAGCTCACAAAACACGAGTCTTCTTTTCCTTTATGCCCTATCAAGGAGAAACAAATGCCATTTAATTTTCAAGTCTTTACAGTAATCATTCCTAAGTATATAGTTCTCTATGATTAACTTTGCTCTCCTTGCCTCAGTCTCATTCTGACAACTCCAAGTAATTCTTCATCCAGCATAAAATAGAATCATAGAATCATAGAATGGTTTAGGTTGGAAGGGACCTCAAGCATCATCCACCTCCAACCCCCTGCCATAGGCAGGGACACCTCCCACTAGAGCAGGTTGCTCAAGGCCTCATCCAGCCTGGCCTTAAATGCCTCCAGGGAGGAAGCATCCACAACCTCCCTGGGCAACCTGTTCCAGTGTCTCACCACCCTCACTGTAAAGAACTTCCTCCTAACATCCAGTCTAAATCTCCCCTCTTCCAGTTTAAACCCATTACCCCTCATCCTGACATTACTAGACCTTGTTTTTTTGGTGGCTGCATTGCCATCTTCTGAGGTATTTGCTACAAGTGTTTCCATTTAGTAGCTTTTTTTCTTTTTATAACATGGCCAAACCTCTTTTCTGCCCAGTTGTTTTTTATCTTGTGTTTACACTGGTCAGCCCTTTACCTCTCAAACCTTTACTGCAAGCCTCTGTAAAGTCTCCTCAAAACAGTACTGAAAAAAAAAAATCACCAAACTCACTACTTGAGTCATCCTCCAACTTAATATCTCTCTGGAACTCTCATTCTTTCACTTACAAACCAGACATTTTTAGTCCTTTGTAGGCACTGCCTTATCTAGATTCCCCACACTAATACAGTTATGTTTATTATCACATTCAGACATAGCTTTTCTCCTTTCCATTAGTGAATTTTATTTTTCTACTTCTTCCATTTAAAAAAAAAAAAAAGGCTTTTTTCTTAAGTTGCCTCTACACAAATGTCAGCTCACAAAATTGACACACATTGCTCTCCTTGAAACAAACCTCTACCCTGGATCCTGTAGTTGATTGCCTAATGATATTGTAAATCAGTATCCTGAGTAAACTTATTTTTGTATTGTGAGATACATACTAAATCTCTGGCTTAATTTCTCAAGGTTTTCTGACAGCAATGAGACAAGAAACAACTCGAGCACATAAAGGCTGGGCTTTAGATACAGTTACAATACACAATGAAGTGCTAAAGCAAAGCAAAGATGAAATCAAAGCACCTCCTTCTGTATGTATGACATGCAAAGACGTTTCCGTATTAATGTCAATATTTACTTTATATTGTGCATCATACAATCATTTTGCATTGCTAGAGGAAAAAGGTACTACTGTATTCACCTCACTGTTTTTTCTCAGTGTTTGATTCTTTTTCATGTATAAGAATACTTTAAAGAACGATGTCACTGTACTCAAACATTCTTGAGTTTTGAAATTAATAGCAAACTTCAGATCAAATTTGGTACTGCATAAGCTTTATTTAATGTGCTAGTTTGAGCCTAGCTAGAATGTTTTGGTGAGAAGGACTAGATCATAGGCTGTGAAATGAAAACAATGGTGAGGTCTACTTCACTCATAGTCTGGCTGAGATGTATTAGAATAAAAAGCAAAACATAGATAAAGTCGCTTTGCTCTTGGGACTTCGCCTGCTGGGGAGCTGGGGCTGCTGGCTGAACTCCATCTTGCTCTCTAACTTCACCCTCCATTTGCTTTTGGCTGATTCACCTTTGCTTCTTAAGTCCCCTGGCCAAACCTCCATTCTTCCTTGGGACTGGGGTAAGGTTGAGAGGGGTAGGGGGAGGGTGAGGGGGTGGTTGAGAGCCCCTCCTGGGGACTCAGGTTTCTGGGAAGGCTGTTGTGCTTCTGTATTACCTTTTACCTTGTATATTTCTGTCTATAACTGTATATACTGTAAATATCTGCTTGTATATTGTGCTAGCTGTAAATATAAGCTTCATTCAATTTCCAGAGCCAGCTGAGTCTAGTCTGGGTGATTTCTAAAGTGTAGGGGGGCAGGGGACACCCAAACCACCACATTTAACAACCCTTATTGCCATCCGTATCGGCATGATCTTCTGAAAAGGGATGATATTGTATTTTAAAATGAAATAGTTTGAGAAGATTTCATGTTAGATACTTTCCACTATAAAGAAACCAAATATATATTCCCTTTAATGTTTTAAGCCCATTACTCATTTTACAATACGAATGCTTTATTTTGTATGATGTATCTCTTGCTCTCCACACAGGAAGGAGTGTATATCCATGGCCTATACTTGGAAGGTGCAGGCTGGGACAGACTACATAGCAAACTCATTGAGTCTACACCAAAGATTCTGTTTGTCCAGCTGCCTGTGGTGCATATATTTGCTGTGAATACAACCAGTTCTACAGATCCCAGGCTCTATGTTTGTCCTCTTTACAGGAAGCCCAAGAGGACAGATCTAAACTACATTACAGAGATTTATTTAAGGACAGTAGTGTCTCCAGACCACTGGATACTGAGAGGAGTGGCTCTCCTGTGTGACATCAAGTAAACTGTTTCTCATATAATTAAGAATATATGGTGCACACAATCAGTTATGTGTGTAATTCTTCTACTGCTTCTTGTTTGGTGGCCTTTGGTCGTTATACTAGTATTTTCATTTGAGTCTTGGCTTAACTCATTCATTTCTCTGATTCCAGTACATTCAGTTTGTCTTGGCTATAAGTAAAGTTTTCAAAATAAGTTCACTAATTGCAATCTTTATTTCCATTATATTACTCTTAAAAATGAGTATTTTCTTTAATAATACAATTAATGTAAAACAAAAAGTTGTTAAACCTTAAAAAATAAAAGCTTTGTTTTTTCACCTTCTCTCATACAGCTTTTAGTTTGTGTTTCAGTGACATACAATGACAGCAGAACACAATAAAAAACAAAGAAAGTTCTTCTAGATGTAAGGTTTTAAATAATCTTGGGTTCTGCACAATACACAGATTCTTTGACTCTGCAGGAAACTACATTTAAAGCAGAAAAGTACCTTTCATATATTCTTTTTACCTGGAGTTTCTCAGAGTTTGCTTTTTCTTGTTGAACTATACAGCTTAAGCAAAACTACACAAGGAATAGTTGTGTCTGGAATATCTGACAGAGACCAGCATGTTCTCTGTCCAGTTTAGCTGTGTAGGAACATAGATACAGAAGCAGAACAGTGCCAGCTAGTTAACATGGATGGTTTTGTAATTAAAATAGAGAACCAGACTAACTAGAAATGCAATTATTACCCTGCATCTCATCTCATCTCATCTCATCTCATCTCATCTCATCTCATCTNACATAATTAATAATAATAATAATAATAATAATAATAATAATAATAATAATAATAGTAATAATAGTAATAATAAGTTAATATTATTAATAATTAATATTAATAATTTTTCAGACATAATTAATATTAAACTACTTCTGTGCATGTTATACTAAATGAGGTATGTTGTCCATACTATCTCTTTAATAATCGGTATAAGAGTTGTTCTTCCTTCAGATCCTTTCATCTCATGCTGTGAGATTCTAAATCCTCTCTCCTGTTCATCAGCAAAGATGAAGATTGCATGGTCTCTCCCTAATCAACAAAGATAAAGATTGCCTTTGTTAACTTCTGGCACTCAGACTAGGTGTTTGGTCGAAAGCTCAAGGGTGCAAATCAACAGACAACACCTTGGAAACTCCTGGACCTCAGCCTGTCTGGAATGCCCAGGATGCCTACATCTTACCTCCGCTACCCCAAAGAGAAAAGGCTTATGTGTATTCAGGGTACAGACAGGTACAGCCAGGGAGGGGGCGGAGGACCTCCCCCCCAGCACTGCCACTGGACTCCTGAGAATGCATGAGAATAGACAGGAAGATTTCCTGGGGAGCTGCACCTGGACACCGAGCTAAAAAAAATGTATAAAAGGCAGGAGGAATGCCTGCTGAAGTGTGCACTTCTGCCAGACTACCAAGGGTGCACTTCCACCAGACCACCAGGTGTGCACTTCTACCAGACCACCACGTGTGCACTTCTACCAGACTACCAAGGATGGACCTTTACCAGACTACCAGAGCTGCACCACCACCAGAACCCCTGACAAACTCCACAGATCATCCCTGGGCCACGCACCTGTCTCTCTCTCCCTGCCATCTGCAACAGAGGGTAATATGACCACAGTTCTTTTCCTTCCCTGTTTCTCTTCTTCTCCATCATTCTCTTTATCTCTCTCTCTCTCCCTTCTCTCACTCCCTCTGTTTTGTCCAACTTTATCCTTTAATAAGTAGAGCCACGAAGATGATCAGAGGGCTGCAGCACCTCTGCTATGAGGACAGGCTGAGAGAGTTGGGGCTCTGCAGCCTGGAGAAGAGAAGGCTTCAAGGAGACCTTAGAGTGGCTTTCCAGTATCTGAAGGAGCCTACAGGAAGGCTGGGGAGGGACTATTGACAAGGTCTAGTAATGTCAGGATGAGGGGGAATGGGTTCAAGGGGAGATTTAGACTGGATATTAGGAGGAAGTTCTTTNGTGATCTATATGATCTATGGTCTTGTTTGCACCTCAATTTCACAAGATGGAAATCCATAAGAACAGATCTTGCTCCTCTGGACAGAGATATTGTTCATCTCTGTTCTCTGGACCTTGACACATGCCATGACTGGACTGTGTTCTTCCTTTTGCAGTTTAAGAGTGATCAAATGCATCTGTTGTGGTAAAGTGCAGATATTACTTCATGAAGTCCTAGGGCATCTGATAGGATGCTAAAAGGCTTTGTTGAGTTAGAATCCTATGACTTTGTGTTGGAGGTCACTATCTCAGAATATCTTCTTGCAGGAAGCCCATGATATATAGGAAATAGTAATATAGACACAAAATGATTAGAAAGATCTCAAAATGCAATTAAGTAAAATGTTTCTTCTACGTAGAGTTAGTTACATGCAAATGTAACAAACCAGCTAAAGTGTTAGGTAACAATTGTGAAAATTATAAGTTGCACCACATAACTGCATCTATCTGCACTGAAGGACAAAAAAATCTGCTTCTATAACTGCATGAGATTTCACTCAAAGCAATCAAAAACCTGATGACTTGATTTGTGGTGACCAGCAGCTAAGTACCTGTCCTGTTGCTTGCTCATTGATCGCTGCCTTACAAGGATGAGGAAAAGAATTGAAAGAGCACAAGCTGAAAATAAGTAAGATAAGATGAAGACAGTTTAGTAATTGAAGCAAAGCAAATTAATTTATTTACTGCTTCCTACTGGCAGGCAAATGTTTAGTCACTTCCTGGGGCTTCAGCATGCATAACAATTACCTGGAAAGATGAATGCAATAAACTTAAGTGCTCACTTTCCTTCTCCTTTCCCCAAGCCACATCCTGAAGTGCCATGTCTATATGTTTTTTGAACACCTCTTAGGAAACATAAGGGAAAACTTTACTTTGAGGGTGATGGAGCACTGGAACTGCGCAGAGGGACTGTGGAGCCTTCTTCTCTGACTTTCAAAACCCACCTGAATGCATTCCTGTGCAATCTGATCCAGGCACACTTGCTTTAACAGGAGGGTTGGACTAGATAATCCCCAAAGGTGTCTTCCAACACCTACCATTCTATGATCTCTGAGCTTCTTTAGGAGTGCATTCTGTTCTGTTTCTTAAGTTACTGAACAAATTGTAAGGGACTTGGAAGATCATCTAGTTCCAGTCCCCCTGCCATGGGCAGAGACACCTTCCATGAGACTAGCTTGCTCAAGGCCTCATTCAACCTGGCCTTGAACACCTCCAAGGAGGGGGCATCTATGACCTCCTTTGGCAACCTGTTTCCGTGTGCCACCATCCATTCTTACTGCCTTACAAGAAGGTTTTTTTAATACCCAGTCTAAATCTGCCTCCCTCAAGCTTCAGTCCATTCTCTCTTGTCCTATCACAAGTCTTTGTAAAAAGTCCCTTCCCCATTTTCTTATAGGTCCCCTTCAAATACTGGAAGGCCACTATAAGGTCTCACTGAAGCCTTCTTTTCTTCAGGCTCAATAGCCCCAGCTGTCGTAGCCTGTCTCCATAGCCTGTGCTCCAGACATTTGATCGCCTTTGTGGCACTCCTCCAGACCGACTCCAGCAGCTCAATGACCTAAACATCATTTTGTAAATTCTCATAAATACTAAGATCTCACTCAAGACTTATCCTTAATGTCATTTCCAACATTTACCTTAAGTAACACATAGTTATCGGTATTTTTCTGCCTAAGCCTCATTCAGCTCCAGAGAAGTGTGATAACACTCCCTGGATATTAGGAAAACACTACCATTTATTCTTTCCAGGACAAAATGTAAAGTTAAAGAAGATTCTTTCTGACTCCTTGCCTTTACCCTAACCTGTGCCCAAATTCCTGGACTTCCCTTGTGGATATGCAACTTCTAAGGTCTTCCAGTATCAACAAGCTGACTCCTCCAATTCATTCTACACCTTGTTTTCTGAAAGCAGTTTAGCAGAAATGTAATAGATAAACTGCCTGCAGCTTCTTGCATATATTCACTAATCAGTAATTCCTCCTACCAGCGTTTTTATTTGATATTTGATTAGTCAAGTGGTTGTTCAAGAGGTTAGCTCATTAAAGCTCCTAGTATTAATTTCTCAAAGACTGCTGGCTAACCACCAAAGTGAGATTTCTGTAAACAGATACTCAAAGGCAGAATGATTATTCGCCTTACAGATACAGTAATTCAGAGAACTGCTGTCCTTGCAGCTTCAGTTGACTTCTGAGCATTATGCTGTACAGTGATGGAAACAAATGCTGATTTGAGTCACTGTCTTTTCTGGGGGGATGTTTAGAATCATAGAATCAACCAGGTTGGAAGAGACCTCCAAGATCATCCAGTCCAACCTAGCACCCAGCCCTAGCCAGTCAACTAGACCATGGCACCAAGTGCCTCATCCAGTCTTTTCCTGAACACCTCCAGGGACGGTGACTCCACCACCTCCCTGGGCAGCCCATTCCAATGCCAATCACTCTCTCTGGGAAGAACTTCCTCCTAACATCCAGCCTATACTTCCCCCCGGCACAACTTGAGACTGTGTCCCCTTGTTCTATTGCTGGTTGTCTGAGAGAAGATGTGGGTTTATTATGTGAAAAGCTATGGCCTCAAAAGACATCACAATTAACAGCTTGTGATCTTCTCACTGGGCACATGAGCACAAAAAGTAAACTTATTGTAACATAAACAGCAATGTAAATTATTTAACCTGCTTATTGATGATGTAGATAATTTAATCTAAACAGTGCCTTTCTTGCTTGCTTCAATCATAACCATGATAGCACATAGGAAACCCACAAACCAGGTTCTCCATTTCATTCCTTCATCCGAAGGATACTTCTTGATTATAAAATGATAGACTATAAAATATCACCTCTTTCCTAAGAGACACACCCTGTCCTTCTTCAAGGGGTGTTTTTCTCCAAAAAACATCAGATGCTGCAGACAGGCTACTAAATTCTAATCTCAACATTTGGGAAGCCTTTTACTGAAGGAAACCAGGTCCTGCCTCCTAGGCATCTAGCAGCAGAGCTGCATCTAGACAGAAATCACCTCTGTCTCATTGGAAATGATTGGTATTATGATCATTGCACAAGACAGATATCAAACTGTACAAGGCACTTTTCCTTTTCTGTATCAAAGTTTCCCTTGGTGAGAAGATACTGAATGGAGTGATTTCCAAATCATTTCCTCTGAGTAAAAAAACTACTACTACAGAAGAGGGAAAGAGGAGAGCAATATTCCTGTCAATTTTACTTAATAAAGAATAATTTGACTTTACTCTTTCCTTCCTTTGTTCTGTGATTCATAGCTTCCCACTTTCTTCTTGTGAAAAATGAGGAGGGAAATTGAATGCTATACTGAGTATTTCTTACTGTTCTTTCCTTTGTGCTAGCATCTTTTCATTTCGCTCATCCTAGCAGCCTCCTGTATTTCAAAATGCAATTCTTAACAAAGCGTTTTTGAACAGGGGATTTTTAACCAGGAAATTTAAATTAGGATTCAGAGATTGTGGCAAGAAATTCCACTATGATTTCAAAAGAAAAAAAACCTTCCTGTCATATTACATGGCTGCAAAGAACTTTCACAGTTCAAGATTCCTAAGACTTTGAAGTACAGGAATATCTGGGCTAGAAGTAAAAAATACTCAACACCAGGCTACATGAATCCTTAAACCACATTTTATGGAGAAGATTGAAAGCAATTTCTTCTTCATAAGACAAAGAATGTCAGCTTTGTATTGAGATTAAATACCTACATAATTCCTAGTAGGCTGAAGACGAGCCAGCAGTGTGCCCAGGTGGCCAAGAGAGCCAATGGCATCCTGGCCTGTATCAGGAACAGTGTGGCCAGTAGGACGAGGGAGGCTATTCTGCCCCTGTACTCAACACTGGTCAGGCCACAACTTGAGTACTGTGTCCAGTTCTGGGCTCCTCAACTCAGAAGAGATGTTGAGGTGCTGGAACGTGTCCAGAGAAGGGCAACAAAGCTGGTGAGGGGCCTGGAACACAAACCCTATGAGGAGAGGCTGAGGGAGCTGGGGGTGTGCAGCCTGGCGAAGAGGAGGCTCAGGGGGGACCTCATTGCTGTCTACAACTACCTGAAGGGAGATTGTAGCCAGCTGGGGGTTGGTCTCTTCTGCCAGGCAACCAGCAACAGAACAAGGGGGGACAGCCTCAAGTTGTGCCAAGGGAAGTATAGGCTGGATGTTAGGAGGAAGTTCTTCACAGAGAGAGTGATTGGCATTGGAATGGGCTGCCCAGGGAGGTGGTGGAGTCACCGTCCCAGGAGGTGTTCAAGAAAAGCCTGGATGAGGCACTTAGTGCCCTGGTCTAGGTGACTTTATAGGGCTGGGTGCTATGTTGGACTGGATGATCTTGGAGGTCTCTTCCAACCTGGTTGATTCTATGATTCTAACTCTTATTTATATCACACTGCTCAGAGCTGCTTTTTAAATTTTCTTTTTCCTCCAGGTCATCTACAGAGGGACTCAGCTTAGATGAACTTTTATTTCAGTTAAGTAGGTATCTCTATTAAAACTTTACAAGCAAAATCCATGTTCAGTGATTCAGCACTAAAATTCATCTACCATCCTTCCTATATATGTATTTCAAACTTCTGAGTAACTTCACTGTCACTGGAACTCAGCTCAGACACTGCAGTTTTTATTGAGCTTGTAAAGATTTTTACTAATTGTTCCTCTTGGCTTTGTAAAGAAATAAACAAGTCAAATAAGACAATGCTATGGCACACTACAGTTATGAGTAAATAGCTAACAGCCTTTCCAGCATGGGCAACTCTTACACAGCCACTGTCTATTTTTCTTGAGTTTAAGTAAAACATTTCATTCTCCAAATCTCAGCAACCCCGTATCCTGCAACTTCAAATGCACATACAGAAGGTAGAAAGGAGTAACAGTTCACTAAGAGTTTGTGTCAGTTTGGACTGTGGTTGTTTCCAAGAATCATATGTCTCTATTCCTTAAGTAACCCCCCTAATTATAAAAGACAGTGTTTATAAAAGCAAGTAATTAATGGTCACGGAGAAGCAGGAAGAACCTAACTTGCACAGAAAACTGGTAACATTCTTCAGAACACTGTCTGAGTGAGCTAGCAAAAATGTCTGTATCATAGTATCACAGTATCATCAGGGTTGGAAGAGACCTCACAGATCATCAAGTCCAACCCTTCACCACAGAGCTCAAGGCTAGACCATGGCACCAAGTGCCACGTCCAATCTTGCCTTGAACAGCTCCAGGGACGGCGACTCCACCACCTCCCTGGGCAGCCCATTCCAGTAGCCAATGACTCTCTCAGTGAAGAACTTTCTCCTCACCTCGAGCCTAAATTTCCCCTGGCGCAGCCTGAGGCTGTGTCCTCTCGTTCTGGTGCTGGCCACCTGAGAGAAGAGAGCAACCTCCTCCTGGCTACAACCACCCCTCAGGTAGTTGTAGACAGCAATAAGGTCACCCCTGAGCCTCCTCTTCTCCAGGCTAAACAATCCCAGCTCCCTCAGCCTCTCCTCGTAGGGCTGTGCTCGAGGCCTCTCACCAGCCTCGTCGCCCTTCTCTGGACACGCTCAAGGATTTCAATGTCCCTTCTAAACTGGGGGGCCCAGAACTGAACACAGTCTGTCACTCAGCAAATGTCACAAGAGAAACGTGCAGCTTCTCTGTGAAACACATTTTTCTCTTTAGAAAGTTTCAAAGTATTCAGCCTCAGGTGAGACAGAGACGTTGCTTTGCGCATACACAGGGCTAGTGCTCATGGTTCTTAGGTAGCGGAGAGCCTGAACCCTTGCAAAAGCTGAGCCTCTCACGTGTGGCAAGCCAGTGGGTGCACTGTTTCTGCAGAAAAGGATTAATGGGGGAGGTTATTAAAAATGACACTGAGCTTTTAAAAAACTTGTTTGGCCCTCAAAATACACTAATTTTGGTAATAATGCTCAGTGCTCACAGGAGTATGACAATCCCGGGGCTGCAGGAACTTCTCCTTAATACATTTGAGAGGTTTGGTCCAGCCTATAAGGAATGAGAGAGAAGTTACAAATAGCATTTGCAGTCTTTCAGCCACAGAAAAAGAGGTGTTTGCCTCAACAAGCAAAATTCTTAAGTTGAACTTCCTCGACTTGATGATCTGTGAGGTCTCTTCCAACCTTGGTGATACTGTGATACTGTGACTCATTGCATTGCATTTTTCAATCTGAAAAAGACTCCACTGCCTTTCAGATTTGCTTAGCATCCTTTTAGTGCTTCATCTGGAGGTGTTCAAGAAAAGACTGGCATTTAGTGCTGTGGTCTAGATGACTGGCTAGGGCTGGGTGCTAGGTTGGACTGGATGATCTTGGAGGTCTCTTCCAACCTGGTTGATTCTATGATATGATTCTATGATCTGGTTATTTTCAGAAGTTGTTAACACTGGTAAAGGATCAACTTAAATTTTCATATTAATAAAACAATGACTAAATATAACAACAATCCAGTGGACACAAGTTTAGAGACTTGTTTTCATCAGCATTTCTCCCCTAAAATATTTGAATTTATTGGACAAATGCCTTTCCATCTCTAAGGGTGGCCTCTCTTTTATCACAGTGATTTAGATCAACAGGACTTGTTCAGTCTTCTAAAAATTTAGTAACAGCTTCTTAGAGCGCACAATGAAAATGTGCCTCTTCAGAGGCTTCTGCTTTCATGTAACATCTAATATGATGTCATCATTCCTAAAGAGTTACCTTGATTGTTTCCAGAAGGCAGAATTATTCCAAACTAATACTCTGCTTCCAATGTGATACATGATACATGTCACCCTTGTAACTCTGATAGAGGTTTTCAACAGACATGGATCTACTAAGGTCTTGCAAAAGCAGCTGGCCCTCTGCTGTGCACAGGTGCTGGGAGTCATCTTGGGAGCAGAAATCCTAACTGGAAAAATTAATAGGTCTGCTGCAAAAATAATAGAAAGCATGTGAAGTAGGAACACCTTGCTAAAGCTGGTGGTGCTATCCATGTGTAAAAATTTTCCTTATTTAAGGGTTTCTGGTGCCAGGCTTGATGGAAGCTGGAGGCTATTTTGCTCAGTTGCCCAGCATTCTGGTTTATTGAAAGCAGATGCACCATGCAAGGTCTTCAGGTGCTAGGAAATTAAGTCCAGGCCATAGGCACTTGAAGTGGGATCAGGTGTTGGGTTTCAAATAAAACATTCATGTCAGGTGGAACTGGGCTTGGGTGAGATCCTGTCTTAGCCTTTCAAGGGAGCCAAATGACAGAAAACAGTTATCAGCCAACTGCCAGTTTTCCAAGCTGTATTTTTCAGCAGTCCAGCATTGCGGATGCTGATGCTCTCTAGTTGCTTCCTTCAAGGACATGTGTTAACCACAGGTAGAGGAAATAATCTTTTGAAGAAGTTTCTCCTATGTGTCATTTGTCTCGGCACATACACAAACACAGAGGCAAAATAAGCAGGCTTTCCCACATCTCGTTGTCTTCATCCCATTAAGGCAAATATTAGATATGGATTTAAATCTTTTAAACTCAGAGCATCACTGATTCTTGAAAAATCACAAAGTCTTTTCTCTGTTCCAGCTGACATTGCTATGGCTGAACATGCCTTCTCAATTAGATTGTTACTCTTCATTCCTTCTCACCATTCCCTAAGAGTTCAGCCATGCCCATAGCAGATACAATTATTCTAGAGAACCAGAGTGTTTATTTTATGGGAATAGTAAAAAAACATACAAACCTTGAAGAACTACTTGTAAATATCAGCTGAGGCAGACATTAGGGGTTTCAACTAACTTGGAGTGTTTGGGGATCATCTAACAACCCAGAATGTATGTTCTCCTCTTTGGGACTGTTTTGTTTGCTTGGCTGCTTTTTGTGGGTTTGTTTCCTCTTCAATCTTTGTTTTCTCTTGCTTTAAAAAGGTTGAAGGAAGTATCTTTTGAGCTGTCAGTCAACCAAATCACCATGGAAAATGATTTTTGCCTGCAGTCAGCTGTTGAAATGCAACTGCTGTCCTGGAAATTTGCACACTGAGGAATTTAATGGTTTCACAATCTCACAGCATCGATGCTCTGACTAGTCAAATTCCCAAAGCATCAGGCTGATGCTGTGTTGTATTTAAAATTAATATTAATCATTAATATTTAAGATACGAACGTTTCTATATTCCAACAGCATGCAACAGACCAATGTGATTTTTTTCCTGTTCCCAGTTCAATTCTGAACTTTCATTCTAAATCTGTTCCAGATAGCAGTGTATAATCTCACCACCTATCTGTCACTTAGTGAAGCTTTAGTTTTACTGGCCGATGCAAAGTGAATAAATAACGACAAAGCAGATTCAGAGCTGTCTCTTGTCAGCCAAGTAAGTTTTCTAAAGCTTCCAAACTTAGACCTTATACTACAGTAGGGCTGACTTCAGCTTGGAAACCAAGCTCTGATCCTACATGCAGCTCTACGAATTCATGTTATAAATGGGGAATTGCATTTACTGTTATTAAAAAATGACCAAACTTGGACATCATACACAGCACGGAGACCACCAAGACGCCCAAGCCTAAACAAAGTAAAAGACAAACAAACAAACAACCATCAAAATCCAAAACATCCCCCCGCCAAACAACAACAAAAAACAACCCCCAAAACCCCTCAAATCTCAAAAAAAACAAAACCCCAAAAGAAGCTGAAAAGGAGGGGACCAGGATCACAAACTCACTTTATTTTTTACCACANTAAAACTGCCTTTCGCGCTATCGACAGCAGCAGCCTGCCCGATCGTCCTAGGCACCACAAAGAACTCCGCAGCACCAACCCGCGTAGCTCCCCGTCCCCGCCGGGCAGCTGGGGGCCGGGCCGGACCTCGCCGCACCTGGACCGGCCCCGTCTCCGCCTCCGCCGCCGCTACAAAAGCGGCCGTCGGAGAGCCCGGGGCGCTCGTTGCGACGCTGTCCGCGCTCCTCAGGGAGCCTCTGCTCGGAGCGGGAGCTTTGCCGGTCCCCCTCGCATGGGGGGGCCACCCTGGACATGCTCTTGTTGCCAGCGCCGCTCGGTTTCGCTCTACTGCTGTTGGCAGCCGCTGGAAGGTCCCTCCCTATGAAGCCGGTGAGTGCCCGGGAGGTGCCGGTGCCATCCACCTAACTTGCGCCGTCGCCTGCCTCTGCTCTCGCGTTCCCGCGCCGCCGCCCGGTCTGGCGCCCCGCCAGCTGTTCCTCTCCTCTCTCACGTCTCTGTGGAGGCTGCTCTCCGCCGCGGCTCTCGCCGCGGTTCTCCGCACCGCGGGGCGGGACGTGGCTCTTCCTGCGCCGCGGGGAGAAGTTCGAAGTTACAGCCGGTGCCTGTCGAGTGCCCGCTGCAGAGTGGCCGCGGATCCGTGCGCGGAGCCCTGCGGCGGTGTCGGGGCAGGGGCGAGTTTGGGTGACGGAGAAGGGAGAGTAGGAAAGAAGCGGAGGCGCTGCTGCTGTGAGGCCGTTGCCCTCAGGTTAACGTTTTTCCCCTCACGCACAGGGAATGTTAAACCAATCTTGTGCCGTGGGAAGAGCGGAGCGGGGTCGTTGCCGGGAGCGTTGCGGGAAATCGGCTGAGAACCCCTTTACTAGAATGGACCAGGGAGCGGTGGGCAGTTCGCCCCAGCGTTGCATACCCGAAACGCCGGGCGAATTACTTCGGTTGTTTCTCAGGAGGCGGCCAGGTGGAACGAATGAGGCCGTTGGGTTTTCCCCTTCTTTCGCGGGAGCAGGCGAGGGTGGAGGGGCTGCCTGCCGAGCCCGGAGCACCGGCGGGCGGAGGAGGTGGCTTCTAAGACAGAAGCTGCGTTCGGTAGCGGGAAAACAAAACGTAATTCCTTGTGAGGAGCATCGAGAGACCGGCGGGAAGAGTGTAGAGTGATGGAAGGTGTGATAGAGAAAACGAAGTGCAGTTAGTTGGGGCTGGGGACAGAGGGCAAGCGACTAGTGAGAAAGACGTTGGAGGTGATAGAAAAAGGGCTTCTGCTGTACCGAGCGAGGATGAAGTGCGGTTTTTCAGGTGCAGAGGTGAAGGAAGGGACAGTGGAGCCGATGGACTACGTTGAATACCGTCTATGCAGCTTCTCTTTTGGTACTGTAGAAATTGTTGAGGTTGCTGGTTTATAGAGAACAGCACTGGGGTGATCTGCTTTCTTCCATACAAGGTCTAAGTCTGTGGGGTTGTCGTAGATACTGGCGTATTGTGTTTCTCCTTGTTATGGACGTCAGACCCGTAACAGGCCCAAGATGCATCAGGCAAAGTTGCAGTTGGGAAAATATCTTCATTGTGAGGATGATCATATACTGAAGCGGAGGCCTAGACAGCTCCCATCTGTGGAAGCAGTCGTTATTTGACATTAGGCATGGAGCTGCTTGTGCTTGTACCAGTAAGCAAAGTACTGATGGGGCTGCCAGAGGCAGAGGAAGTGTAATAACTTAGCAAAAGGGTCTCTCAGCTGGACAGAGAACTAGGGGGAGGTAAGGAAAAAAAAGTGTATCTGATTGCAGCACTGTGGTCACCTCTTGACTTCCGTCTCACAGTAGTCCTGTGTAGCCTCTTCTGACACTAGAGGGTCTTCTCTGACAACTTGACTAGAGCAGAGATAGTACTAAATACTCTGCTCAGTCTGAAGTGGAAGCATGAGACTTGCTATTGGGTATCTCCTCTCAGGTTCAGTTCAGAATAGCATTAAATTGAATATTAGAAGTAAACTGATAATAGTACTACTTAAGAAGTACTGGGTAGTAAAATTTGGGTGATAACAACCAGTTGCAAGATCTTCTGGTTGAAATAGACAGGGCAGATGTGAGAGGAAAGTGTAATGATTTGATACAGAGTTGGAGGAGGAAGTATTTTATTGATGCAGTGGTGACTATTTTACTTGGAACTTCCTCTCTCTCCCCTCAACCAGTCAAACAGGTGAGAAAGGGGAGAGGGAGAAGAGAGAGCCCAGAATCAGAAGGAAAAATATGTCTGGGGTGTTTAATTGGGGTGCGTGCTATCATCTCAAATGCAGGATGACTGGAAATTGTCTAGAGCGTCTAGATCTTCCTTACTGCACTGAGGGTAGTAAAATGACCAAGTAGCACATGGCTGTGTTACAGAATCTCCTTACTAATGACAAGCCTGTTCCCTTTCTCTGCCTGGCCTTGAGTGGCAGTGTCCTGCTGCTGACATAGTTGACACACAGCTACTTGGTTCCCTACCATCCAGTTTTCTCTTGGATTTGGTTTTCAGATTTGTTTCCTATTAAGTATTTAAAGCTTTGGCACGATAAGCTTGAAGACAGTGATTTAAATGTTAGTGAAGAGCAGGCAGGAGCTATGCCACAATTCTTGAGGGTTCTTCTCTTAAAACTTCTCTGGTGTTTTTGTTCCACAGGCCAAATTGTGACTTGGACAAATTCAATGGAAAGGTTACAGATCTCTTGCTCTCCTCTTGTTTATGAATTGCTCTTGTATGGGAATAGAAGAATGCTCCCATCAGTATAAACATTGATTAGAGCATACAGGTATTTAGGTAGGTGTATGTTATCAGTTCTCTCAATCACCATTGAGGCTTATTTAGATGCAGTTGCTAGTTGCTTCTCCAAACCAATGGTCAGCATGACTTGTTAGGTTGCAGGTGTTAGCAAATAGCAGTAACTGTGTGTAGTCCTCACCCTTCCGAAGCCTGCTGCTGTTACTTCTAGTTCTGCAGCATCTGCTTCTTAAATCATGGATATCTAGCATCTGGTATTTGTCTTACTCACAGTGCTCACTTCAAGTCCTGATAAGCCATGATGAAACAAATGCAATGCAAGTGTAGTTTCAAATGCCTTGTCTTTGACAATGCAGAGGTCAGTGGGTGTTTGAATGTGCCAGCACAGGCTTGCACATGCCTGTTTTGACTTCTGTTGTGTGCTCTAACTGAACTAAGGCTCCTGACTTCCACTGTCATGTAGATTTGTGTTCTTTAGAAGCCATTAGACTGGGAAAATGACTGAAAAACAAATGATAAAGTGACCTGAAACAAACGGCACTATACAGAAGCAAGGATGGAAGTTGGACTATATCTTGGTTAGGTCTTCACCTGGACTAAAATCCCTCTGCAGTTAGTTTGGCTGGAAGTTCTGAGTTACTCCTTTTTCTCCATTTTTCTGCTCCCCAAAACTTGCATAGAGGAAACCCTGAAAATCAAAATGTGTAATGGAGGGGTAATTAATTAGTGCAAGATTATTTTTGCCAAATTAATATTGTTTATTGATTTTGATATTCAGAACTCTTGCCATCCCTGACCACTCATTCTAATAATAATCAGTTCTTTGCACGGTCATGGAAACATTACACAGGTAATAACTTTATATTTTTGCAAGTTATTTCTAGATAAACATTAAGTGAACTGGAAGGGAAGATTCCTGCAGTCAATATATACTGCTTGTCTGCTAGATGGACTCAAGGAGCTTCTTTCACAGGATGCTAGGGGGTGGAAGGCATCCAAAGAGATCGAGTCCACCCCACCTGCCAGAGCAGGACAATACTATCTAACACAGATCACAGAGGAACACAAGGCTCTTCTGCTTATGGCAGAGGGCAGTGGTGAATCACAAAGAGGCTTTAAATATTTACTCACAAAATATTATCTCATGACTTGTGGGGCTAGCTACAGCTTCAGACAGTACCCAAATGCTTTCAGGGAATTCTGTTACTGTCAGCCACTGAGACTTCTGATTCTTCTCAGTCTTCACAGGCTGGGGGAAAGGAGGCAGACAATCTCTGACTTGGTCCTCTGGACTTCTTGTCTTGGCAGGAGACTTTCAGGTGCAGGCAGGATGTCTTGAGATGTGCAGTCTCAGCAGGCTGTCGTGCTGGCTCTGCAGACCAATTGCATGGAGGAATTTAGAGCCTGTTCATGGTAAACTCGAGGCAGTGGAGTTTCCAGGCAAACAATCAGGCTGTATAATGCCAGAAATAGAGAGCAACAGCAGCAGGCAACAGCAAGCACGACTACAATGGCAGAGCACATTGTGTTTACCTGCCTATCTCCTTTATCAATGTAGCTGGAACTGATGGGCCTTTGGACACAGAATAGCCAATCAGAATGGCAGTTAGCCAACTTTGACCGTATTAGGTGAAGCTATAGGCTTGCTTTACCCAAATTTGGGAAAAGCAGAGGCCTTGCACAGGGCAGGCACAAGGTAAGTGTGTGTACCTTGTTTACCACAAGATGTAAACAGGTCTGGGCAGGACTGAGTCCTTAAACTCAGTGGCTCCAGGTTCTCTATCCTCTTTCCTGTGGTTGCCTCTCCCCAAAACAGAAGGAGGGAGAGCAGAAAAACATGCCTGGGCAATCCAGTACATGGATAAGCCTGGTTTTGGCCTGTCAGGCTTACCACAACAACCAGTTTAAGCATCATGTACTGGAAGTGATACAGAAAGGCAGGACAAGGTCTGACAATGTGCCACGTTGATACAGTTATCGCGGGACTCTTGTCTGGCTTCTAGGTGATTCTTTCCCAGGAATACAGCCAGGTTCTTAATGATTGTAGGTTCTTTTTTTAAAGGATCTCTTAAATTTTCTGGAAACTTTATGAAACTAGTGACAGTGCACGTGCTGTGAGGCCAGGTGGCCAAACACAGATAATCTGATTATACAAGCTGGAAAAAAAAAGGTACTTAATTACCTCTCATTATCCCAAACCTAATGGTGGTTCTTCTTGGGGAACATCTTGGGCTTAAGGATCCTAGGGTATCAAATCTCCAAGGGCCAAAGGAAAGGACTGTTTTACACAGCAGAACAATTATTGTTGTTTTGAAGTTCTGTCTGGTCCAGGCAAGTTTAAGTTTTTTAAGCAGTTGTCTTGCTGCCTTCCCTGTATTTCTGGTACCATTACTTTAGCCATCCACCAAACTATGCAGCAATTAGAAACTCTGGATGAAAGAACTTGAGATGGAGCAGTCAGATACAGCTGGACGTGGAAGGATGGGTTTCATGGCTGTACCAGCAGCAAAACACATGTAACTGTTTTCTGTGATGAGAACTCATTCTTGAAGTGACAGCATCCTGCAAAATTCAAGACTTTCCCTCCTGAAGTTGTAGCTCTGTAGCTGCAATTAAGTTCCCTTAAACAGGCTGATAAACGAAGCAAACAGTTGTCTGCTGGCTGTCAAATGGGTCTTTAAAGGTATAATATCTTGTTTCCATTACCCTTTCAAATGAAATTGAGCTTTAGTTTGCTGCATTGATTGCCAGTTACTTGACAGTACAATCCAGAAGGAGCTACAACCTGTGAAATCACAAGGTCTTCACTTTCCTAAGTTTATAACTTGGAGCAGTCCTCTGGAAAACATTGTTTCCTTAAGCAGTGTTGTGGTGAAAGGAAAGCCATTATCTTTGCATCTGGTTTCTTTTACTAAAATCTTTTGTGTCTCTCTCTCTCTCTGTGGTACACCAGTGTGCGTACTGCTGCCAACGTTGTCAGCTCAAGTTTTCTTGGACCAGTGCATCTATTCAATTACTTTGTGTCTTAAAAGTGAGTTTACACAACAGCAGGTATGTCTTTGGGATGAGATTTAACAAGGCCAAGTGCGGGGTTCTGCACTTTGGCCACAACAACCCCAAGCAGCACTGCAGGTTGGGGACAGAGTGGCTGGAGAGCAGCCAGGAAGAAAGGGACCTGGGGGTACTGGTGGATAGTAGGCTGAAGATGAGCCAGCAGTGTGCCCAGGTGGCCAAGAG
>WAAF01019234.1:49090-74820 GCA_013400475.1 Tricholaema leucomelas
GGCTGGATGTTAGGAGGAAGTTGTTGGCAGAGAGAGTGATTGGCATTGGAATGGGCTGCCCAGGGAGGTGGTGGAGTCACTGTCCCTGGGGGTGTTCAGGAAAAGCCTGGATGAGGCACTTAGTGCCATGGTCTGGTTGAGTGGCTAGGGCTGGGTGCTAGGTTGGACTGGATGATCTTGGAGGTCTCTTCCAACCTGGTTGATTCTATTCTTTCCTGTGGAAAAATTATCTACTGAGTGGGTAAAAGAGCTTATATTTAAGCCCTGTAATGTTTTCATGTGGGGATGAATTAAAGTGTTGGCCAGGAACTCCTTTAATTAAAAACTTTGTAATCTAGCTACTCAAATGACCAAATTCATGCATCCAGTGCTTCCCATCACAGGGGAGGGATAGGGTAAATGGTATCTGGGGATCTGTAACTTGTCAGTTGGAAGGTAGACCCTTCATGTATGTCAGCTTTGTACAAAATGCAGCAAATTTGAACTGCAAAATAGGTGAATACGTTTGCTGCTGGTGGCTCAGCAGTAGTCACTCATACTTTTTTTGTTGTTTGGTATTTTAAACTGGTGTTTATAAATTGCAACCATAGTGGCCTATGATCTGTTGCATTCTAGAGATGCTTTGGCATGAATTTGGAGGAGCTTTGGAAATGTGTATTTATCTTGACAGGCAGAAGGGGAATATTCAGGTGAAGTTGTGGCGGCAGCAGCAGCGTTTGTGTTTTGTAAGCATGAGTGTGAAAAGTCTACCTCTGCCACTGCTGAAGGCAAGTAGGTGTCTCTTGCTGCTGTGGAAGCAGACCTATGCAAGTGGGAACTGCAGTTTTATTGGGACTTCAGGAGGCGTTACAGAGAGTGTTCCTGGGGTACAGCGTGTCAGGTTTTTGCAGAGAAGGAGTGGACTTCCATCAGGTATCTTCCCCTTTATCTTTACAAATCCTATCTCAAACAAGCAGTGACCTCCTCCCTCCAGTGTACGTAATTGGATCCATACAGCTTGCCAAGTGCAGGTGTGATAGCATAGGAATCCTTTTCCCAAATGCTTCAGGGAAAACCCTTTGAGCAACTTCTTGCCTCAAGTTCAAGTATGGCTTCTTAGTAGTCTCTTAAACACTGCTGCAATGTGTTGCACTGACATGGGCTTAACTTAATTGAACGAGCAGTCATGGAAACACCTGACTAGAGGAAGCCTTATGAGGAGAGGCTGAGGAGCTGGGATTGTTTAGCCTGGAGAACAGGAGGTTCAGGGGTGACCTTATTGCTGTCTACAACTACCTGAGGGGTGGTGGTTGTAGCCAGGAGGAGGTTGCTTTCTTCTCTCAGGCAGCCAGCACCAGAACAAGAGGACACAGCCTCAAGCCAGGGGAAATTTAGGCTTGAGGTGAGGAGAAAGTTCTTCCCTGAGAGAGTCATTGGCTACTGGAATGGGCTGCCCAGGGAGGTGGTGGAGTCGCCGTCCCTGGAGCTGTTCAAGGCAAGATTGGATGTGGCACTTGGTGCCATGGTCTAGCCTTCAGCTCTGTGGTAACGGCTTGGACTTGATCTATGAGGTCTCTTCCAACCTTGGTGATACTGTGAGACTGTGAAGCTAGTTTACACATCTGGAAAAGAATAGTTCCTTCAGATAATTGCTCTACTGACTACATCTTATTGCTGTTCCACTGTAATTGATTGTTAATGGATTGCTGTTTTAGTGCAGTCTGGTATTGACTAATGACTTGTCTTGCAATTGATTGCATTTCATTGTTCTTTTGCTCTCTTTCCATCTTTTTCCAAAACTGTTTTATGCTGGCTGTGCTAGTTCAAAGCTAGCTAGGATGTTTTGGTGAGAAGGATTAGATCACAGGCTGTGAAAGGGAAACAGGATGACATCTACTTCACTCATAGGCTTGCTGAGAGCTATAAGAACAAGAATCCAAACATGGATAAGGCACTTCTTCCGCCTGGGAGCTCTGAGCTGCCTGTCTCTCTAGCCTCTCTGCTGTCTCTCTGATTAATCCACTTTGCTTCTTAAGCCCCTCACCTAACCTCCATTCTTCCTTGGGACTGGGATAAGGTTGAGAAGAGGGGGAGACGGTGAAAGAGCACTTGGGAGCCCCTCCTGGGGACTCAGGTTTCTGGGAGGGCTGTTGTGTTTCTGTATTCCCTTTTACCTTGTCTATTTCTGTCTATAACTGTATATACTGTAAATATCTGCTTGTATATTAAGCTAAGCTGTAAATATAAGCTTCATTCAAATTTCCAGAGCTGGCTTAGTCTAGTCTGGGTGATTTCCAAAGTGTGGGGGTCAGGTAACACCCCAAACCACCACAGCTGGCTTTCTCAATTACTGTATTGTTCTGTCTTGCATCTTGAGCTCATCTGCATGCTCCTTTTCTGTCCCTGCCTTGTCTTTCTTACATGCTCTGCTGCGCTCCCAGTGTCTTCTCTGGCTTTGGGACAGATTTTGGAAGTTTGAGTTCTTGTCTACACTTGCTATGTAGTTTTAGCTGTTTGCAGCTGTCCTTTTTTCTGTTGCTACTCTTGGGTATTCAGTCTGCTGCGCTACGGGGGAAGTTCAGGAAAGTGAACCTGTGTTCTGATATGTGCATTGGAAGTACCTTAAGAGTCAAGATCTCTGTGAAAGGGGCTTCTGCAAATGCTATGCTGTGAGCTCTGTGAGCACAGTTGTGAAGCTTACAGCTCTTTCAGTGCCCTGCCTTCTTCACTCTGCCTCCAAGGGAGTAGGAGTTGGCATGCCATCTAAATTTGGTTATACTTACTTTGTATGTTCACTTATTCCTATTACCGTTATTAAGACTGGTTGCTCCCTGTGTAAAACTGCACTGCTGCTTTCCCCCCACTCCTTCTATGAAGCACTTCTTTGCCAACTTGTTAGACTTAATGTCTTCAAGACAAGCAGGAGGGCTGTGTGTATGGACATATCTGTGGGGGACTGTCTTGTAAACCTTGCTCTAAGGGTTGAATTTCTGACTAGGCTGTTTTGGTAACTCCTGGTCCGCATCCACCCTTCGTCTGTCTACAGAGCCACACCAAATGGCCTAGTGTCAGATATGCTGAAACACTTACACATCTGTGACCAGAACTAAGGAAGAGCTGAGGGGAGAGCAGTGCTCTCATACATACACTTCTCTACATGTGAAGAATGGTGCCCAGCAAAACTTGTGCTTGGCCAAGTTTTATGGAAGTCTTTCTGCACCAGAACATGTTTTTGTCCAACATGAGCAGGCTGTGACTTACTCTTATATGTGGACAAGCTAAATGCAAGCAAGGAGCTTATCTGCCTCGTGAGAACATGCCATGTGTACTGCCAGCAACTCAGCAGATTTTTTTTTTTTTCCTCTCAGGTGAAAGAGACTAACTCAAAAACTATGAAGTGAAGTAATGTCAGAAGCCTTGTTCCCTCTGCTAGGTGTTTCAGGTCTGGTTTTATGCTTTTGCAGGTGCCTGGTAGAAATTCTGAAGTTGTTAGTTTAACTACTAAGCTGTAGCATGAAAGAGTAGTAATCACTGCCTTTCAAACCTCATGGGAGAGACTTGCATGCTTGATATCCCTGGGCTTGTATTATAAGGTTCACTGCATGACATGCACAGGTTCCTGGCAACTCTGTAACCTCCTGGTAGATATTTTACAAGATGGAAATTGATTATTTTTATGCACCTTTGACATGTCTAGAGTGCAGTAGAGAAGCTACTGAAGAGTTGCTGTAACACGTTCTGACTGATGGAAAGGGCTGGGTATACAGAAGTGTCAGGTGTCTTACTTTGCATCAGATTGGACCAGGAGACTATCAAAAGATTTAGCTTATAAGTTGAAGAGTGATCTATCCAAGTTACTGCTTTATGAAATTAATCCATGTACTCCCTGCTATTTGATCTTCATGTTGTTCAGATTTAGCTCCTGGGAGCTGGCTGGGTTGGGAAGTCTAGATTCCTTTGCCTTTATGGGTGACTATAACCCACTGAGAGATGATTGTGCTGAGCACTTCTGTACACAGAAGTCCAAAGTCTGCAGCTTTTGGACATGGTGAGAATCTGTCATTAGGCATTAGGATATGTGTGTTTTGTTGTTTTGTTTTTTTTTTTTTTTTACTGTGTTTCAGTAGGTGCGCCTAAATAGGGAGCCAAAGTTGGAAGGGAACACCGACACCTGGGAAGGTAACAGCCTTCATCGTAGTATCGCTAGAGGTGCTACTGCTGCTGTGGAAAGAGCCAGACCCTATGGAGGACTGTGGAAGTCACACTTAAAAGTATTGTGGATGCTCTTAGAGCTGTGTGGGTTACAAAGAAGAGATGTAGTCCTGGATCAGTGATAATAGGTTAGGACAGTCATAGTTGTTCGTGTTGAAAAAGACCTCTAATATCATTGAGTCCAACTGTTGACTTACCGCCACCATGGTCAATAAACCATGTCCTGAAGTGTCATGTCTACATGATCACTACTACCTTCTTGGGAAACCTATTCCAATGTCCAACAACTCTTTCAGGAAGGAAGTTTTTTCTAGTATCCAATCTAAACCTCCCCTGGAGCAGTTTGAGGCTATTTTCTCTCACTCTATTGCTTGATATTAGAGGCTGATGTGCACCTCGCTACAACCTCCTTTCAGGTAGTTGTAGAAAGCAATGAGGTCTCCCCTCACTCTCCTTTCCTGCAGGCTCAACAAACCTAGTTCCCTCAGCCATTCCTTCTAAGACTTGTTCTCCAGACCCTTCACCAGCTGCTTTGGTCTTCTCTGGACAGGCTCCAGCAGTTTCATGTCCTCCTTATAGTGAGGGGGCCCAAAACTGAATGCAGGATTCAAGGTGCAGCCCCACCAGCATTGAGTAGGGATGCAATCACTGCTCTCCTCCTGCTGGTCACACTATTCCTGATAGGGGCAATGACACTGGCCACCTGAGCATAATGCTGGCTTGTGTTCAGCCAGCTGTCAAACTGCACTCTCAGGTATTTTTCTGCCAGGCAGATTTTTCAGTTACTCTTCCCCAAGTCTGTGGCATTGCATGGGGTTGTTGTGACCCAAGTCACAGAGGCCCATGCTTGACTTTGTTCAACCTCATACAGCTGACCTTGGCTCATTGATCCATCTTGTCTGGGTCCCTCTGCAGACCCCCTCTACACTCAAGCAGAGCAGTGACCCCACTCAATTTGGTGTTGTCTGCAAACTTGCTGAGGGTGCACTTGGTTCCTTCATTCAGATCATTTGATAAAGATATGAAGGGGAATCAGGCCTAAAACAGAGCTTTGGGCAGATTTCCGTCTTCCTCCTTCTATCTTGTCCCAGATAAAAGTATTCTGATGTCCAGAGCTAGTTATACAGAATGAATCCCTTGAGATGAAAAAACTGAGGCTACGGTATTTGATCTGAATGATTTGAAGTAGCTATTGGTCTTTGCTTTGCTTTTTTGACAGGTCCTGTGGTGTTCTTTCATCTATTGCCCTTTACTGTTTCTCAATGAAGACAAATTCATCAAGTGCCATTTGAAAGATCTCATTCCTTTTAAACTCGGTGACACTTCAAGGAGAGTACACTCTGGGGGGGAAAAAAAGACAGGGCACTGTGATTTGTTTATGGTGACACTGCATAATTAGAAGTTGCACAACAAATAAGATATTAATTAAATTAACAAATTGTAGCAGACTTCTTTCAAAATCCCCAAATCTTTAATATGTATGACTTCTCTATGTGAAATATAAAGTGTCACAGAGATAGTGTGGATGCTCAGAAATACCCTGTTCAAACAGTATTTTAGCAAACCAAGTTTCAGCACCTTTAGTGTTGTGATGGATGTGCTTTAAGCATAGAGGTCAGCGCTGTTGTTTATTAGTTGAATGTAGCTGAAAGTCAGCACAAACTTCAACTGTGTTTAGCTTCATTCAGATGAACTTCCAAGGGGCAGCTTAGATAGAGAAAAAAAATTTTGCATTAGAAGATATGCACTGAATTTGCTCTTTGGGTATGGAGGCACCTGGTGATAATGGATGAGGATGTTCAAGCTCCCTGGGATAAAAGTGATTCTATTACTTAATGAGATCTAAGGATAAAAGAATGTGTGCTTTATAGCTTGAATTCTTAATGGCATTGTAATAGTAGAGGTGGTTCTAGACTGCAGAAAACAAAACTGTAGTTTGAGATTGTATTTCTTGATTTTTTTTTTTTTTTTTTCTTGTTTTGGTGTCTGAAGTTAAGATCTTTTTCAGGAGTCACAGAATGGCTGAGGTTGGAAGGAGCCCAACCTTCCTGCTCAAAATAAGGCCATCAAGCTGGGCCTGTGATGGAAAATGATTTACTTCTGTGGTAAGATAGTATTCTTGCTGATGGGCCACTGAGCAGCAAAAGAGTTCTGTGTTTCCTGGTCTGTTTTCCTTCTTCTTTGCTGCTTAGAGTAAATGAGCGTTGGGGCATGTCCTAATGATTCAAGGAAGCTTTCATCTTGCTCTCATTCTTACCACCTTTCATGTTTTGTCACCCTTCTTCCTTATTAATTGACCAGAAACTGAGTTTATATGTTGTATTTCACCATTGAAGTCTTTATTTTCAAGATGCAAAGGTCTAATAACTCTCCATACAATAGACTTAAAATCACCTGATTGGACTCAAACAACCTTTACATGATTGCACCAGCAATGAAACATCATACAAGATGGGAAATGGGCAACTTATTACAGGGATTAATCTCTTCCCCTACCTATTAATTCTAGAGGAAGCTGTTACAGTTGCAGACTGCTGGTTTTCAATAAAGGAAGCCTTGAGGTAATGCAGCTTTCACTGCTGCTGCTTGGCTTCTGCAAAAGGTTGTCACAAGATTTCTGAATGAAAACAGCAGTTTCTTGTTTGGACCTTTATGGTGATCTTCCAGGATGCTCTTTCTTTTCCCAGAAGGAAGATAATGAGGGGTGTTTTCAGGGTTTCTTTTGGCTGTGATTTTTTTTTTTTTTTTCCTAGGGGGCGTTGAGGAAGCTCTTTCAAAAACTCATTGGTATAAATGTTCTTGTTTTCAACAGAAAACCAATTTGTGTATAGGGGTGGGTAGGAAGTATCTGGTACAAAAAGTAGTTCATAGAATCATAGAGTGGTTTAGGTTGGAAGGGACCTCAAGGATCATCCAGCTCCAACCCCCTGCCATAGGCAGGGACACCTCCCACTAGAGCAGGCTGCTCAAGGCCTCATCCAGCCTGGCCTTAAACGCCTCCAGGGAGGAAGCATCCACAACCTCCCTGGGCAACCTGTGCCAGTGTCTCACCACCCTCACTGTAAAGAACTTCCTCCTAACATCCAGTCTAAATCTCCCCTCTTCCAGCTTAAACCCATTCCCCCTCGTCCTGACATTACCAGACCTTGTCAATAGTCCCTCCCCAGCCTTCCTGTAGGCTCCCTTCAGATACTGGAAAGCCACTCTAAGGTCTCCTCGAAGCCTTCTCTTCTCCAGGCTGCAGAGCCCCAACTCTCTCAGCCTGTCCTCATAGCAGAGCTGCTGCAGCCCTCTGATCATCTTCGTGGCTCTCCTCTGGACCCGCTCCAGCAGTTCCATGTCCTTCTTGTGCTGGGGGCTCCAGAACTGCACACAGTACTGCAGGTGGGGTCTGAGGAGAGCAGAGTAAAGGGGGAGAATCACCTCCCTTGCCCTGCTGCCCACACTTCTCTTGATGCAGCCCAGCACAGGGTTGCTGTCTGGGCTGCATGTGCACACTGCAGGCTCATGTTGAGCTTTTTGTCGACCCAGACCCCCAGGTCCTTTTCCTCAGGGCTGCTCTCAGCCATTCATCACCCAGCCTGTATCTGTGCCTGGGATTGCACCGACCCAGTTGGTATCCTCTTTAGGGATAAGGTTTTACTGAGTCCAGGACTCTTACTGGAATAATTTGGCTAAATCAGCAGAGGCCTGTCTTTTGTAGGGCTCCACTAAGGACTTGCATTGACACAGCATCAGAAAGTTGAGTTAATCAAATAGATGAATTGTTCAAAGCAACAGATAGAACATTTGGAATTGCCAGTAGTAAATCCACTGAATATAAGATGGCCTCAGGTTACTAAACACTGGATAACATCCAAGTAAGAGGCACAAACAAACCTTTGTAATAACCCTAATACAGAATAGAAATGTAGCAAAAATAAAGCTGAGTATTGAAGGTGCAATTCTCACAAAACCAGATGTACCTGTCTTGGGTAGAGGAAAAGGAGCACAGCCTGCAGAGCAGCCTCATCTTTGTTGTCTTCCCCTCGCTGCTGCTGGTGGTGCCGACCATGATACACTGCCTTCTCTGTCCCCGGTATTGGTGCCAGAGGTGGGTGGGTGCACACAAGGAGTATCCCTCTCGTGTGTTCTGTACTACAGCCCAGGTTGTCCCTGCCTTTTAGGTGCTGATTAACATGATTTGGGAGGGATGCTGAGTAACATAGTCATGTTCAGCATGTATTTAATTTTCCTCATTATATTGGAGGGTGTCAGCTTTAGTACTAGAATTGCAGTTAATTAAGCAAATGTCTTCACTTGGGCACCCTGGCCCTCAAAATGTGCTTTGAAGTTGGGTGTTTCTTATCTGAGCTCTGCTTCATCTGTTTTAGCCAAAACCAGGACCATCTTATCTCCATAAGATTCTCTCCTTCAGCCTTTTGGCAGGCCAGCTTCACAGGTCTTCATTTAACACAAACACCTACTGATTTGTAACTAACCGTGGTCCAGAAGCATGCTAAATCAACTTGCCTTCCTGGTCTGTGGTAAGCTAGGTGGTTTTGCCACAACATAGGAAAGGAAAGAGAAGATGAGTAAGAAACCATCAGCCTTGTGGTGGCAGTAGTCATGGTTAGTCTGAGCAACCAAGGGAGATGTGCCGTCCAAGAGTGTGGTTGTTGATGATGAAGAATCCGGCCAAACTGAAACCTGTGGCTCTCTTGCAAGCTCTTGTTCTATATTTGAGTTCTCTCTTTATTTTGTGTAGTGCCTGTGCTTGCAGATAAAACCATCCTTCTAGAAACAGGGAATGGAACAGTCATATGAGGAAAAGTGACTGTTAAATGTGTCTCTGTGGTTCCTGTGCAAGTCTGGTGGAACTTCTTGTCTTGTAGATGACAAGAAGTGCCCAGGGTGCTTTTTATGTGCTTGGAGGTGTTTTTCTTTTTCTTGAATCTTTTGTGTGGAAAGAGTTAAAGCTTCAAGCTTCTAATATCTTTTCATTTCAGTGGAATCAGTTAGGTGATTAATGTTCCTGTGGGCGTAAATGGTATTTTACACAGAAAGTAGAAGTGGTTGTGACTGTGACTCTTGCTATTAATAGCAAGGTAGGATGACCACATGCACATATTGCTACATGAATTTAAATGACTGCTTCCAAATACTTGCTTTGGGGAAGGAGTGGTAGTGATGAGCTTTCTTCTGTGGGCACTTAATTTACGAAGTCTGTGTGCTTGGATATTAATATGATAGGTGCCCTGGAAATACCTCCAATGGCTACAGAAAGCAGTAGAACACAAATCCCACTTTATATTGAGTCAAGGCTGACGGGTGATAACTTCCTGAAAGTGTGCTCAGTTCCTGCAGAATTGGTGGTTGGAGGAGGGGTTACAGCTGCATGATAGACATCTTAATCAATTAGAGTATTTGTGCTGTTGAACAGTATATTCTTTAGAGCCGGGCACTTAATAGTCAACTAAGCTGTCAGTGGTATGTATACTACTGGAGGAGATGAAACACTAATTTTCAGAGGAGAAAGCTGTTGTAAACATCCTTTATAGTTCATGAGGTTAACTTCCTACTTGCTTGAACTTTCAATAATTAGTTTCCTTCATGTCTGTCCCTTGCCTTGCCCCCTTGCTTGTAGAGTTCTCCTCAAGTTCAGAAACTTGGTTCTCAGCCTGGCTTTAATATTTGCTATGCGCTGTCCCCTGTTGTCTTGAAAATGGGCTATGTTGTTTTTCTTCAGCAGAAAGGCAGTACTCTTCAGTCTTGGCATAGCCATTTTATCTGAACTGCTTGGCATAATGCTTAAATAAAGCTGTAAAGAAAATTCATGCACTCAAGTAATTCATTAACATGTCTGTGCTCCAGAGAAGGAGAGAGAGAGCCTCTGTGCTGGCTGATCAAGGAAAACTAAATAGCCACTTAGTTTGCTTGAAGGAACTTACATAAAAATCCTGAATTCCAAATACTTTCTCTTGTCCCCAGATTACATCAGAGATGATGATCTTGATGTTGATGGTACTTTATGGCTCTGGAGTTTTGGGGTTGTTTTTTAATTTATAGCTGTTCTTATTCTTCTCTCTTTCCCCTACTTTTGTCATGCTGGAAATATTTGGAGAAAAATCAAGGTCTGGAAATAAACAGATTTATTACACTGTTCAAAGTTTCTGTATCCTGCTCAATGGACAGCTGGGATCAGCACAGAAGAAAAGTGTTTCCTGAAAGACAGCAGAGGCAGCAGGCTGTCACTGGGAAATGAGAAGATAATTTCACAGCACATTCGTAGTAAGCTTGGAATACTGAGCATAGGATGACAAGTAGCTGACATAGTATTCAACTTTCAATACTATTGTGAGCTAACTGCTTCGTGCTTATTTTGCAATGTTTGTTTTATGTAGTTGCTTTTCCAATTTGGATCATAAAATGACTTGAGCAGCTGGGAATGGAAAGTGTCAGCCTCTTTCAGTCTCGAGTAAGTTGCCGCCTTTTCCCTCTCATCTGTCTTCTCCATTCCGGCGCCGCCTTAAGTTTTTGAACTGTTTCTGGTTCAAATAATCTGACAAGAGAAATGTTCTGGGGGTTAGTGTCCTTTCCATTAGAAGTTTTGATAGAAACAGAGCAGACAAGTCAGCTTGTCTGCTCAGTGTTTGTCCAGTTACCCAAGCTGCTCATCTAATAGGCTCTGCCAGGGAGCATGTCCCAGCTCTGGCCAGAGTTGTCTTCCTGTTCTCCACAGAGTGAGTTACTGCCTTTTTTGGTTCTGTTGTTTCTTTCCTTCAATTCCATAAAAAGAATACTTCAGAACAACTCCAGTTAGGACTGTTTTACCTTATTTTTTTCTTTTTCACCCTGAAGCACTTGTTTATGTAGTGATCAACCTAGTGAGGTTCCGTATTCAGCTGGAGTCTCGCCGGGTTGTAGAACTGAGCATTGGCGTTCCCTTCTGCTTTTGAAAAGCCAATAAAGATGTCCTCTCTTAATAACACTGTCTAGCTAAAGGAGTCTTTGTTTTGGAGATGGGAAATGCAAACGACAAAACGTTGAAAATGAGTTATGAATTCATTATAATAGGAAACACTTGTGTAAAGGATGTTGAGAGGTTTGCGTGCACCGAGACGTACTCACAGCATCTGAACAAGGCTTAGCTGCTGTGAAGGAGAAGGATGTGCCTTACAGTGACCTGAGCAGAAGCTGCTCCTGCAGGTTATTCAAACACTGTTTTTCATTTTCTTGCCACTTCTAGCCTGATTTTTGGCTATGGGTTCTAATAATATAATCAAAGCTGACCTTTTTTTCCCCTTTTCTGCTCTTATTACATGGGTAATAAGAGTGGGCACACTAGGTAAAATCTTTATTGCAGTATATTCTCTGATGTCTGTGTAATGAAAAATAACTTCATCTTGTGGACTGTTTGGGGTTTTGTTGTTTTTTTTCTGTTTGGTTGGCTGTTGGGGATTTTTTTCAGGAATACTGGTGCCTGCTTTCAGCCTCTTGACAGCTGGGTGTGACAGAGTGTTAAGATGGAGACAGAAGCTCTAGTAGTTTCTTCTTGAAAAGTGATCTTCTAGTAAGTGCAAGAACATCTCAACTGGAGATGTCTGTCTCCAAAGCTATTGAGATTTGCTGCATTTCTATACTATACAAATTAGAAATGAAGTATTGTATGTGGGTTTGTGTAACAAAGGATAAGATGCATGAGGAATGCAGACAGAATCCAATAATTGAAGTAGGGAAATGAATACAGTCTATTAATGCTTTTGTACTTTGAATCCACTGAAGAGCTTGTGCTGCCCAGAGAAGGGCAATGAAGCTGGTGAGGAGTCTGGAGCACAAACCCTATGAGGAGAGGCTGAGGGAGCTGGAGGTGTTTAGCCTGGAGAAGAGGAGGCTCAGGGCAGACCTCATTGCTGTCTACAACTACCTGAAGGGAGGTTGTAGCCAGGTGGGGGTTGGTCTCTTCTCCCAGGCAACCAGCAATAGAACAAGGGGACACAGTCCCAAGTTGTGCCAGGGGAAGTATAGGCTGGATGTTAGGAGGAAGTTCTTCACAGAGAGAGTGATTGGCATTGGAATGGGCTGCCCAGGGAGGTGGTGGAGTCGCCGTCCCTGGGGGTGTTCAAGCAAAGCCTGGATGAGGCACTTAGTGCCATGGTCTAGTTGACTGGCTAGGGCTGGGTGCTAAGTTGGATGATCTTGGAGGTCTCTTCCAACTGGGTTGATTCTATGTCTTTCTAAACTACATGCACTCAGTAAGAGGGACAGACAACAGCAAGAAGGGAAAAAAGCAAGGGGCATGTAATGCTATGTTCTCTGGGTGCTTCAGAGGGGTGTAGGAAAGTGGTGTCTGTGCTGTGACGCTTGAGCAAAATTTTCAGAGTGGCTAACTTGCCTATTTTAGACTTTTTTCAGTGAACTTTCTGCCTCAATCTATGCTGCTAAAGCAAAAAGACAAACTTGAGTGGAAAGAGGGGCTGCTTTCTGTAGTATATCAGTGTGCTGCTTTGCTAGCTGTGAGGAACAGACTTCTTTTTTTGGTAAGGCAGTCAGGCATCAAATCTTTCACCAATGATGATGTGATCAACAGCTCTGAGCCTGCATCGCTTCCATCTACAGGTTTTGACTTGTTTACCCAATCCATTATTTTTTCTAATCAGAAAAGTAAAAAGAAATGAACTACCATCTGCAACTGCAAAGCTGAGAGTGACAGGTTAAATTACCATATAAAATGACAAATACTTTTAACCTTGAGGTGTTTGAGGTGCTGGTAGCGTCCTGAGTAGTTCCAGTTGTCTCCTGTAAAAACTTAAATTGTTCTTCAAGAAGTGAAGCTGTTGGCTAAAATAACCCCAGCAATGATGTATAACAAAAAGGTAAGGAATTGGATAGCAAGGAGTACAAACCAACAGCTTTAAAAAGGGCTAACAGGTGTTAAAGTATTTGGGAAGTCATTTGGCAGGTGGTCTAGAAGACTCCTGTCTCCTTTTTGTCAGAAACCAGCTCAGTCTTGACAACAGTGAGGTGAAGGAATCTGGGTTTTCCTCCATGAGGTTCTGGATCAGTATTAGCATGGTACCCTATGGCAGTAACTCTAGGAAAAATTCCACTTCTACTTGCTTTCACTGGTAACTGTTAGCTGTTTAATCTGATACTCATGTAAGAGCGTTGTGTGAAAGGCTGGAGAAGAGGAGGCTCAGGGCAGACCTTATTGCTGTCTACAACTACCTGAGGGGTGGTTGTAGCCAGGAGGAGGTTGCTCTCTTCTCTCAGGCGGCCAGCACCAGAACAAGAGGACACAGCCTCAAGCTACACCAGGGGAAATTTAGGCTTGAGGTGAGGAGAAAGTTCTTCCCTGAGAGAGTCATTGGACACTGGAATGGGCTGCCCAGGGAGGTGGTGGAGTCGCCGTCCCTGGAGCTGTTCAAGGCAGGACTGGACGTGGCACTTGGTGCCATGGTCTAGCCTTGAGCTCTGTGGTAACAGGTTGGACTTGATGATCTATGAGGTCTCTTCCAACCTTGGTGATACTGTGAGACTGTGTATTAACCGACATGTTATCTAGGGAAAATTGAATCTGGGGTATTAATTGCATCAATCTGATTGTATTAATTACAGTTATTGGGACCTACTTCATGCTGTGTGTGGTTAATTGCTTTTGAGGAAACTTATTTGCATGGTTAATTCAATTCAGACCAGGAATAAATATGGATTTCAATACTGAGGTTAATCAACTACAGTAGCAGCTTGCCTAAGGGTGCAGTGGGTTCTTCGTCACTTGGAGTCTTCAAGTCAAGATTAGATGTGTGTCTTGAGGGGTATTGGCTGGTTCAGATGGCATGTGTGAGATGGGTGCAGGAGTTCATGTGGTGCTCTGGAAGGTGCAATACAGGAGATTGGGATTATCATGGGTCCTTATGGACTCAGGAGCACCATGGTTGTTGCTGTGTACCATTCCTGGTGGCAAAAGGTGAGGAATCATAAATCATCTAGTAACAAGCATAGATAAAGAGACCTTAAAGGTCATTCCTCCAATGGCTGAAATCCTTAAGTCTTTATTGCTTCATAAATAATAAACATTGGACTCCTACCTTAACATTTATATACAGTCAGTGGGCTTCATTTTAGACTCAGTTCAAAGATGGTGAGCAATTAAAGTTGTGCTTCACTATGAGCTGTGCTGATTTTTGTCTCTTCTGCAGCGGATCTTACCATCTGAAACATTTTGCTTGCTTATTTTTAGTCTGGAGAGTTTGCCTGTCCAGATCACAGCATGATGGCATGAGCACTTACGGTGGTATAAGGAGAAGAGGGGAGTGAGGTGTGGGGGAGGAAATCACAGCTTTTCTCTGGGAACAGAAACCACTTCTTCCAACAACAGTACTGATTTATGCTTACAGTTATGCTATAAAAGGGCTCTGTGCTCCAGAAGTATGCCTTAGGAATGATCTGAAATATAAAACTCCTTTCAAAGCAGGTTAGTTCAGGGAGCAGACCTTTCCTCAGAAAAGGCAACATGTCAAATAGTGGCTCCTATTTAAGTTCCCTTTTTTTATTCCTCTAGCCTCTTCTGTGAATCTACTCCTAAAAATGCTGGTTAAGGTTAATGTCAGATGGGAAATATGTGGCTCTGAAACTACTAAAATGGAGCTAATGGAATTTAATTCCTTTAAGTGACCTATCAATTTTCCGCTGTATTGCTGCGTGGTCATTGCTTCGCTCAGTGCTTTGAAGATTTGGGCAGGGGAAGCTTGAAACATTTATCTTGACAAAGGTTGGAGACCTGGCTGGAGGGGCAGATTTTTTCTGTGTCCAGGCTGGACAGCTTTCTTGAAGCTCTACATGTTTTTGTTTCCTTGGATTATGAAACTCATGGAATCAACCAGGTTGGAAGAGACCTCCAAGATCATCCAGTCCAACCTAGCACCCAGCCCTAGCCACTCAACCAGACCATGGCACTAAGTGCCTCATGCAGGCTTTTCTTGAACACCCCCAGGGACGGTGACTCCGCCACCTCCTTGGGCAGCCCATTCCAATGCCAATCACCCTCTCTGTGAAGAACTTCCTCTTAACATCCAGTCTAGACCTCCCCTGGAACAACTCAAGACTGTGTCCCCTTGTCCTGTTGCTGGTTGCCTGGGAGAAGAGACCAACCCCCACCTGGCTACACCTCCCTTCAGGTAGTTGTAGACAGCAATGAGGTCCCCCCTGAGCCTCCTCCAGGCTGAACAACCCCAGCTCCCTCAGCCTCTTCTCACAGGCCTCACCCCATCTTCATCACCCTTCTCTGGCCACGTTCCAGTATCTCAACATCTCTCTTGAATTGAGGAGCCCAGAACTGGACACAACACTCAAGGTGTGGCCTGACCAGTGCTGAGTACAGGGGAAGAATAACCTCCCTCCTCCTACTGGCCACACTGTTCCTGATCCAGGCCAGGATGCCATTGACTCTCTTGGCCACCTGGGCACACTGCTGGCTCACCTTCAGCCTACTATCGACCAGTACCCCCAGGTCCCTTTCTTCCAGGCTGCTCTCCAGCCACTCTGTCCCCAGCCTGTAGCGTTGCTTGGGGTTGTTGTGGCCAAAGTGCAGAACCCTGCACTTGGCCTTGTTAAATCTCATCCCATTGGCCTCTGCCCACCCATCCAGCCTGTCCAGGTCCCTCTGCAGGGCTCTCCTACCTTCCAACAGCTCCTGGTCTAGATGCTCCTGCTCTGGCAGGGAGTTGGACTGGATAATCTCTTGAGGTCCCTTCCAGACCCTAACAGTGTCATCCTGTGATTGCCCCGTGGAGGTGAAGCATAGACCCTTATCAGGTTAAGCTCATGTCAGTGCCAGGATCTCTGGGCAGAAGGAGTGAGTATTAGCATATGAATATTGCATATGCAAAGTTAGTACAATGGGGAGAGAGGAATAGGAAAAACAGTGAGCTGATGTATGTATGATACTGAAATGGGTTTCAGGCTGCTTACTCATTCTATTTCTTAATCAAAATCCTTGGAGGGTATTGGGAAAATCGCTCTTTGGTCTGAAAGACTTGTGGTGTAGTGTGTCTGATAAACTTGCCCAGTATTGACTTCTGAAAGATGCTAGAGGATTGTTCATTAAAATTCTGAAAGTATGAAATCCTCTGAGATCCAGGGAAGGATGAACTGAAGTGAGATCTCAGGATTTTAAATTTCATTAACTGTGTGATCTACATGTGCAGCTGTCCTAGTACTAACTGCAGAACAACAATATTACTGTGGTCGTCTTGAACTAGAGGAGTGCCATCACAAAGCACCTACAGGATGGCCCAGCCAGCACGGGTTTAGGAAGCGCAGGTCCTGCCTGACCAACCTGATCTCCTTTTATGGTCAGGTTCCTGCCTGGTGAATGTGGGGCAGGCTGTGGACATAGTCTACCCGGACTGCAGCAAAGCCTTTGACACCATCTGCCACAACAAGCTCCTGGCCAAGCTGGCAGCTCATGGCTTGGACAGATGCACTCTGTGCTGGGTCAGGAACTGGCTGGAAGGCTGAGCCCAGAGAGTTGTGGTGAATGGTGCCACATCCAGTTGGCAGCTGGCGCTAGTGGTGTTCCCCAGGGATCAGTGCTGGGCCCAGTCCTGTTCAATATCTTTATTGATGATTTGGATGAGGGGATTGAGTCCAGCATCATTAAGTTTGCAGATGACACCAAGCTAGGAGCAGGTGTGGAGCTGTTGGAAGGTAGGAGAGCCCTGCAGAGGGACCGAGACAGGCTGCATGGGTGGGCAGAGGCCAATGGGATGAGATTTAACAAGGCTAAGTGCAGGGTTCTGCACTTTGGCCACAACAACCCCAAGCAGCACTACAGGCTGGGGACAGAGTGGCTGGAGAGCAGCCAGGAAGAAAGGGACCTGGGGGGACTGGGGGATAGTAGGCTGAAGATGAGCCAGCAGTGTGCCCAGGTGGCCAAGAGAGCCAATGGCATCCTGGCCTGATTCAGGAACAGTGTGGCCAGTAGGAGGATGGAGGTTATTCTGCCCCTGTACTCAACACTGGTCAGGCCACACCTTGAGTGCTGTATCAAATTCTGGGCTCCTCAATTCAAGAGAGTACAGAACTCTCAGTGTCTATTTGTGTCTTGGTCACCTATTCTCTTGCTGTAATGCTTGGCATATTGTACCATTTCTGTTCTGCTGTCCTCTCCCAAAATAAAGAAACTGTTACCCTCCTTTGAAAGAGGTGTTCACAGAATCACAGAATGGTCTGGATTGAAGGGACCTCTGAAGGTCATGCAGTGCAACCTTTAATTTAGATTTGAGGAAAAACCTGATCTGATTTTTAGTAATAATGTGGTTCATAAATTGCTTCCTAGAGTAAGGGAAGTTCATCTGGACTTACCTAGATTTCTGCAGTCTGCTTCCTTGGCTGAAAGGGACTGTAGGAAAACTGGGAAGTACATCTTAAGGATAAATGGAAAGGAGAAGAGGGAAGGGTGTTACTGACCTGTCATGGGTTGAGTTGGGTCTGCTGATGTGTATATTCAGTACCATGCTGCCATCATGCTAGCTTCAAAATGAGAAGTGCTGTCTGGATCAAAGTTATTGTGGTGCTTGAAGTTCGGGTTGTAACCTGAGAGCCTTCCTATTCTAGTTGCTGCTTCCAGTTTCTGGGTTATGGGTCTTTTCTGCTGGACTGGCTGCTGTGCACTTGAGTTGGGGGGGAACTGTTTTATTACTGACTTCTGCTGCTGCTCTGTTTTTTTATTGTGTTTTTCTGCAAATAATGCAAACTGTGCATTGCATCAGTTCTAGCAACCTCTTTTCTGTGTTTTGTGTTGCTTTCCCTCCTGTCTGTGGAGGTGAGAAGGTTGGTGAAGAGCAGGCTGTGCTAATCCAGGACACCTTCCAAACAATTTGAGTCAAAGGTGGTAATATTGTTATGATGAAATACTGAATGACTAAGAATTATTTGGAAATCTGTGATTTCAAAGTTCTCAACATGCTTAGCCTCACACAAACCTCTAAAAACATCAGTCTTATTTGAAAGATATAACCCCCCCAAACTAGCCAGTGGCAATTACTGTGCTAATGAAAGCTGCTGGGTTTAATGGCTTTCATTCCTGCATCCTGCAACTAGATGAGATCTGTCTGATCATAATTTTCAATATTGTAGAATATGGTGATGGCTGTGCTGGGAGAAAGGAAAGCAGAAAACTAAAGTTTCAGGTTGGAGCATTTTTATTTTCACAGTATCACCAAGGTTGGAAGAGACCTCACAGATCATCAAGTCCAACCTTTTACCACAGAGCTCAAGGCTAGACCATGGCACCAAGTGCCACATCCAACCTTGCCTTGAACAGCTCCAGGGACGGCGACTCCACCACCTCCCTGGGCAGCCCATTCCAGTAGCCAATGACTCTCTCAGTGAAGAACTTTCTCCTCACCTCAAGCCTAAATTTCCCCTGGTGTAGCTTGAGGTTGTGTCCTCTTGTTCTGGTGCTGGCTGCCTGAGAGGAGAGCAACCTCCTCCTGGCCACAACCACTCCTCAGGTAGTTGTAGACAGCAATAAGGTCTCCCCTGAGCCTCCTTCTCCAGGCTAAACAACCCCAGCTCCCTCAGCCTCTCCTCATAGGGCTGTACTCGAGGCCTCTCACCAGCCTTGTTGCCCTTCTCTGGACACGTTCAAGCATCTCAATGTCCCTCCTAAACTGGGGGGCCCAGAACTGGGCTCTCAGGGAAGCTGAATTGGCCTTTGCGAATAGGAGCAAATTTAAAACTCTATGGTAGAGAAAGCAAGCACTGTCTGTATCCCTCCCCCCCAAAAAAAGTCAGCCCAGTGTAGGGAAGCTATGATCTTCTAAGCTTCCTTTTAAAAGCAGGTAGAAGATAAATGACAGGATAAGTGGAATGAAGGCAAGAATACAAGTTCCATGTCTAGGTGGTCTCCAGAAGTGCTATCATCTGGCCTAGCAACACAGGTCTGAGGATGCTGATGTAGCATGGTGACAGGGTTTTTTATTCAGTTTTGTCCCTGATGGATTATTTTCCTCTCAGACTTGGCATAACATTATGTGGTCATCCAATGTGGACTTGCCTTAAGGAGTGTTGATTTTGGTCCTTGTCTTTCAGCCTCTGTTACTTCCATGTTTCATGTGGTTGGAGTGCAGTCTGCAGGCATCATCTCAGTGCAACTTTCTCATTCATCTTACTGTGCTACTTTTCGTTTTGATGTTTCTCCTTATAAGCCTGAGTTCAAACCAGCCTTTATGCAACACTGCTCTTGTCTTGTTTTTGACGAATCAGGTTCATGGAATATAACATTTGGCAGCCCTCTGGGTTGAATGCTGAGACGTGTTAAGATTACACAGAGGCTGTAAATCAACACACTTCATTCAATCAAGTAAATGTGGACTTTACTGCGTATGATACAGAACTGTGAGGATGATGCTGTAGAGGTTCTGTCCTGTTCTCGGGTTATGCAAGAGCGTACCTCACTTTTGTCTTTAGTGTTTGGAAAGAAAACAGATCATGTTTGGAGAATGGGTTTCACTGGCGTAACTTCTCGTGTGATCTGTTCTCAAGTGTGTCATAACTGTTGATGAAACAGCAATTTGCAAAGGCACTACATATAATTGCCTCAGCAGGGGAGTGGGTGGGCAGAAAGGAGTAATATGGCTGGTAATGGGACGGTGGAATTGGCACTGTGACAATGAGCTGCTGAGAGAGTTAATTTGCATTAAAGGCAAAATAAGCTACTGCCCTCAACTGAAACACCCAAAATTACACAGGTTTGATTGCATTCTTCTCTAGCAATCTCTAACCAGTGTATGAAGAGTGTGTGAGATTACACTGAACTTTTTGGGTTTGCCTGTGTTTTTTAAATAGCTTTGGGGTGATTTCTCTTAACCGAAGAACTAAATTTGGTTTTAAAAGTGCAAATGAGAATACATTCAGTGAATGAAAGATCTTCAAAAGTTAATGCCTGGGTTTTTTTTTCCTTAAATTTAAAACTAAAAAATCTTCTTGTTGAGCTTGTGGGTATGTGGTTATGAGTTGGCAAACTGGTAATGAGGTTTACATTGCTGCAAGATTTGGGATTGTGTGAAAATCAGCAAACTCTACACCTTGGCTTCTTATCCAGCACCATGGCTGTTAAAGAAGAGTGACTGTTAAATGGTCATTGAAAATGTTGAGGGAACCTTAACTCAGTTGAGAATTAGAATAGAATAGAATCAACCAGATTGGAAGAGACCTCTAAGATCATCCAGTCCAACCTAGCACCCAGCCCTATCCACTCAACCAGACCATGGCACTAAGTGCCTCATCCAGTCTTTTCTTGAACACCCCCAGGGACAGTGACTCCACCACCTCCCTGGGCAGCCCATTCCAATGCCAATCACTCTCTGGCAACAACTTCCTCCTAACATCCAGCCTAGACTTCCCCCAGCACAACTTGAGGCTGTGTCCCCCTGTTCTGTTGCTGGTTGCCTGGGAGAAGAGACCAACCCCCACCTGGCTACAACCTCCCTTCAGGTAGTTGTAGACAGCAATGAGGTCTGCCCTGAGCCTCCTCTTCTCCAGGCTAAACACCCCCAGCTCCCTCAGCCTCTCCTCATAGGGTTTGTGTTCCAGGCCCCTCACCAGCTTTGTTGCCCTTCTCTGGACACGTTCCAACACTTCAACATCTCTCTTGAATTGAGGAGCCCAGAACTGGACACAGCACTCAAGGTGTGGCCTGACCAGTGTTGAGTACAGGGGAAGAATAACCTCCCTCCTCCTGCTGGCCACACTGTTCCTGATCCAGGCCAGGATGCCATTGGCTCTCTTGGCCACCTGGGCACACTGCTGGCTCATCTTCAGCCTACTATCCACCAGTACTCTCAGGTCCCTTTCTTCCTGGCTTTGGTTTGAAAGGAGAGAAGATTGAGTGTTTCTTACTTAGTGAAAATGCAGATTATTTACAGCAAGGTCATACTTAGTCCCTGACGTTATGATGAAGATTACTTCTGGGTTTTTTTTTTGTGAAATCCTCCTCTTTTGTGTGTGTGCTGGGAAAATAAGATGTTGCAATTCTGTGGCTCTGTGGAACCGCAGGCTCTTTGCTCAGTGTGGTGTGGACCTGGATCCCTGCTGGCAGTTACTGAGAAACCAGTCAGTTATAAGCTTAAGAAACATATTTGTTTAAATGCCCTTGCTTCAGTATGTCATGGAGAACCAACTAATAGCATTTTAAACCACAGCAAGAAGATCCAGGAATCCAGCTTTGACAGATGTTCTTTTGTTTTGCTTCAGCAGCTCAGACTTCGAGGATGAGTTAGTTACCCAATAGTAAGCATGCTGCCCAGGGAGGTGGTGGAGTTACCATCCCTGGAGGTGTTCAAGAAAAGACTGAATGAGGTATTTAATGCCATGGTCTAGATGACTGGATAGGGCTGGGTGCTAGGTTGGACTGGACGATCTTGGAGGTCTCTTCCAACCTGCTTGATTCTATGATTCTATTCTATGACTCTGTATGGGACTAGCAGATATGATGTAGGGTGCAGGGCCTCCCTGCTTGCAGCTGTGGAAAGAAACAAAGCAAGGCACGTGTATATGTTGACAGATGAGATGCCTATGATGAGTCATCTGAATTCCACCCAAAAGCTCCGGTTTTTCAGCCCTGATAAGAAAGATGGAGACAAGACTTTTTACTGGGGCTTGTAGTATAATAGGAGAAGGGGTAATGGTTTAAAATTAGGATAGGGTAGAACTGTATTAAATACAGGGAAGAAATTCTTTAGAGGGTGGCAAGCTACTGGAGCAGGTTGCCTAGAGAAGCTGTATGCCCTGTCCCTGGAAATGTTCAGGATTGGGCATTGAGAGCTTGGAGCTATCTGTAGTGAAAGATGTCATCGCCCATGGCAAGAGGATTAGAACTAGATCATATTTGAACATCTTGTGCAGCACAAACCATTCTGTTGTTGCAAAGTTGTAGTAAAATGCTGAGTAGCATAGGCTTCTGGCAACATAGATTGTGTTTATTTCTAAGTCTGAAGGTAGATCTGATGTGCCTTTCCCATCTTCAGCTGTGGAGCTTCCCCTGCTCCCACAACACTGCTCAGCTTTGCCTTTGTGTTGTTCCATAGTGTTGCTGTTGCTACACCTTTGGCACGTGTCTAAAACTGCAATTAAAACTATTTATTTTGCTTGCTCTGTTGTAGAAATGCATCAATAAAAGTCCCTTTCTAAAGAGCACTTCACAAAGCGTATATTGAGATTTGCAATGCACAGTAAAAACCTTGTAGAGGATAACTTAATTCTTTTGAGGGCTGGCACACAGTCTTCCACTAAAATTGTGGGATTGCTTTCTGCTCTCCAAGGCTTTGGTAGTTGCAGTTTCTTTGGAATTTGTTATTCTTCTTCTGATCTCTCAGCATAGTGGCTTGGTGACTTTTTCTGTCATGTTTGACTGCCTCAAGTAATGTATCTTTGACAAGAGTTGTAATGGTTTGGGTGTCCCCTGCCCCCCCACAACTTTAGAAATCACCCAGACTAGACTCAGTCGGCTCTGGAAATTTGAATGAAGCTTATATTTACAGCTGGCACAATTTACAAGCAGATATTTACAGTATATACAGTTATAGACAGAAATAGACAAGGTAAAAAGGTAATACAGACACAACTCCCCTCCCAGAAACCTGAGTCCCCAGGAGGGATTCTCAACCACCCCTCACCTTCCCCCTACCCCTCTCAACCTTACCCCAGTCCCAAGGAAGAATGGAGGTTCAGCCAAGAGGATTAAGAAGCAAAGGTGAAATCAGCCAATGCAAATGGAGGGTGAGGTTAGAAAGCAAGATGGAGTTCAGCCAGCAGCCTCAGCTCTCCCCAGCAGGCAAAGCAGAAGAGAACAGCCCAGCACAAAGTGCCCAAGCGAAGTGCAGAGCGAAAGTGACTTTTATCTAATTTTTTTTTGCTTTTCCTTTGTACACACCTCAGCAAGACTGTGAGGAAAGTAGACACCATTGTTTTTATTTCTTAGCCTATGATCTAATTCTTCTCACCAAAACATCCCAGCTAGGCTCAAACTAGCACAAGAGTGTGTACAAGAACAGGCAGAAGACGTTGTAATTGAAGGAACATTTTTCTAGTAAGACCAGCAGCCACTCTAAATATGTCTGCAAGCATACAGATTCATAGGTCACATAGTGACCAAAGAGGAAACCACTTTCCAGTCTGGAAAAGAGCTTCACGAGGCAGGAAAACTCTGCAGGTAACAGTTCCTGTTACAGGTTTGTCCACCACTGAAGGCAAAACCACTAGAATAACCCCTTGAATACAGGTTTGTAGAACATTTTCAGTCTATCCTACCTCATCTACAGGGGTTTGATTTTATGTCTTCGGAAGATGATGCTTAATCTTGCAGCACTGAAATATTAAGTTGTATGTTATTCCCTTGGTTTTGAGGCTATGTATTATGCAATTTGATTTAGGTCTTACTAAGTTTGCTGTGACATCTATGCCTCTGAATGCCAAATACTTTGCCTTGATCCAGAAAAATGATAGGGGCCAAGAGATAGTCTTGCTGAAATGCACCTTGTCAAAACAAAAATTTCAGAAATGGAAAGAGAAAGCTTCTCAGATCCAAAGTACAAATGAAGCATCCAAGAACAGGCCTTGACTTTTTGGACTGAGTGTGTAAAATCTTGTGGTCAGGGCTGAATTCTCCCACCTGTTCAGAGTGTTTATGTATTTGGAGAGATTAGTGAAATAAGTCAGCTGAATTGGGAGCTGGCTTTGCGTAGTCAACAAGTGCTGAGAAGCAGTGTGCCTTAAGTCAGTTTTGTCCTTCAAAATGCATTAGCTGGAACTTTGGGCAGCAGCATTCTGCATTTAGGAATTTGCATTTCTAAGACTTTAGGAGATGCACGTGTTTATCTTTTCCATAATCTAGTAAGAGCAGGTCTTAAGCAAGAGGGTAGAGGGGACTGGTGGTTACTGCCCTGTGCTATGATAGGCTGTCTGAAACTCTAGCTAGCCCTGCAAGTTGGGGGCTAATCTTTGTGACTAAATATTCAAAGCCTCTCTCTAAGACATTCTGAAACTCTAGCTAGCCCTGCAAGCTGGGGGCTAATCTTTGTGACTAAATATTCAAAGCCTCTCTCTAAGACATTCTATAACTAGATTCTATTGGGACTTTCTTAGCAGCAGAAAAGAGCCTCTCAATCCCCTGGTGGGCAAGAGGAACAATTGGAACTAAGAACCTCTCTCCAGTTTTAATGCTTTCACTTGCTAGGTGTTTCTTAAAGTGTTCCAATTTTTGCCTGTTGCCTGTGTGTATAAACATCCAAACCATGTGTTTCAAACATTGTAACTAAGTTTTCTGTTGAGACTTAGTGTTAAGAAACAATTTTCATAGTTATTAACAATGTTTGCTGGGTATCAGAATTAATATCGATCAAGGAGAATGCTGAAAGCTGTGAGGTGGTGGTGTTTTTAATGTCACTCTAGAATTACTGAAGTCATTGGTTCATTAGTAACTAAGAAACAGAAGCATTTACAGGAAAAAGCTTGTAGAAGCTGGCAATAAGATTTTCTCTGAATTGGAAGTTGTTTTGTTCCTCCTTTTTTCTATTATGAAAGTTGAGGGATTTGTCCAGAGTGATTCAGCTGCTGACAAAGTGTGGTGTAAAAATACAACTTGATATAACATTAATTATGCCTCTCATCTGATCAGTCAAGCAGCCTTACAGAAAGGATGGAGAGTAATGACATTACCTCAAAGGGCCACACTGCCTTACATAATGTCAGATAACGACATTGAAGTTGATACTGGGCAATATAATATGAGAAGAGAATGTGGCAAATACAGAAATCTGGGGGTTGTCAGGTATCCTAAACTGTGATCTCCTTTTATGAATTCAGGAAAAGGTATTATTGCTCAGGTGTCTTTAATACTGCTTTTGTACTGTCTACAGTAGAGGCAGCACTGTGTTTTTTGATTTACCACCTTCTTTGACATATCTTCAATACTTAAAGGACAGTGGGAGGTGTCCCTGCCTATGGCAGGGGGTTGGAGCTGGATGATCCTTGAGATCCCTTCCAACCTAAACCATTCTATGATTCTATGACAGTAACTGGACAGTCAGGAACGTTGCCTATAATGGAATCAGATTAGCTCATTACATAGAACGTGAGCTAAATAGTTACAGAATGTTCAGGCTGGTATCTTTTGAGGAGTGAGGGTGAGAAGTTGAATAGTAAACCCTTCTCCCGTACTAAAATTTCCAGAATGTCTTTTTGGTTTTCAAGATCTTGACTGATCTTCAAGAGGATTACTTCATGGTGGGGTGAACAGTGGGTCAAATGACTATATTAATATGAACGTACAGCATTATGTGGTTTGGTTTAGAATCATAGACTCATACAATGATTTAGCTTGGAAGGGACCTCAAGGATCATCCAGCTCCAACCCCCTGCCATAGGCAGGGACACCTCCCACTAGAGCAGGCTGCTCAAGGCCTCATCCAGCCTGGCCTTAAACGCCTCCAGGGAGGAAGCATCCACAACCTCCCTGGGCAACCTGTGCCAGTGTCTCACCACCCTCACTGTAA
>WAAF01019235.1:10517-21091 GCA_013400475.1 Tricholaema leucomelas
GCCACGAAGATGATCAGAGGGCTGGAGCAGCTCTGCTATGAGGACAGGCTGAGAGAGTTGGGGCTCTTCAGCCTGGAGAAGAGAAAGCTTTGAGAAGACCTATAGGAGCCTTCCAGTATCTGAAGAGGGCCTACAGGAAGGTAGGGACTATTCTCAAGGTCTTGTAATGACAGGATGAAGAGCAATGGGTTTAACCTGGAAAAGGGGAGATACAAACTAGATGTTAGGAAAGGGTTCCTTACAGTGAGGGTGGTGAGAAATTGGCACAGGTTACCCAGGGAAGCTGTGGCTGCTCTCTCCCTGAAGTTGTTCAAGGCTAGGTTAGATGAGGCCCTGGGCAACCTGTTCTAGTAGGAGGTGTCCCTGCCTATGGCAGGGGGTTGGAACAAGATGATCTTTGAGGTCCCTTCCAACCTAAACCATTCTATTATTCTATACATTTGTGAATGAATGGTGAGTTGATCTTCTACAGTGTAAGATGCAGTTACTCTCATTTCCCTGCTGTTATATCACCTGCAGCATCTCTGTATACTCTCTTATCCTCTCATCACCTCAGGTAAAGCTTAGGCTTGCTATCTTCTGCATCTTAAAGAACAAAGGCAGAGAAAAGAGGTTCAGCAACAGAAAATCTACTACTTTGAATTACAGCATAATTAATTCTCTAACTGTAGCCCAGAGAAGAGCTTTTTAAATAAACTTATATGTGTTACAGCAAACACCTGAGATACAAGGTGGAAGTCAGTCACCAGTTTTTGAAACTGGTCCATCTTTAAATTGGTTTCTACAAATAATACAGAAAGAATCATTAAAAACCATTGTCTTGCCTAGAGCCAAAAAAACACCAACACATAGGCTTCCTTTTCTGCCCTCTCTCATACAACAGTCTCCTGAAGTCTCTCTGTAATGCCCTAGTCAAGCTGCAGTAAATTTTAAAGATTTTTCAGAGTATCTATTCTTTACAAGAGAAACTGATACATGCCCCAGGCAGTTTCTTCTAAATTATCTTCATTTTTGAAAATATACTAACTCAACCCTACCTTATCTCAGTAAGAGATGGCAGAAGCAAACAAGCTATTTGCAAGCATTTCCACTTAAGCAAATATCTGCTAAGACACATACAGGGCATCTCCATAACAAGAAAACACACAGTCCCTGTCTCCTTTTACAATATAGCATTTGGGTCATTGAATCATGGAATCAACCAGGTTGGAAGAGACCTCCAAGATCATCCAGTCCAACCTATCACCCAGCCCTGTCCAATCAACCAGACCATAGCACTAAGTACCTCTTCCAGTCTTTTCTTGAGCACCTCCAGGGACGGTGACTCCACCACCTCCCTGGGCAGCCCATTCCAATGGCAAATCACTCTCTGTGAGAAGAACTTCATCCTAATACCAAGCCTATACCTCCCCCAGCACAACTTGAGGCTGTGTTCTTCCTGTCTGTGGTGGCTTGACCCTGACCAGACAAAGCTGCTCTATCCCTTGCCCCAAATGTAGGCTGTCGCAGAGTTATTTTTCTCTTTTGGCTATGTTACCACAGAGACATTAACAGAGTTGCTGATGGGCCTGGCCTGGGCCAGTAGCAAGCCTGTCTTGGAGCCAGCTGGCATTGGCTCTCTCTGACACTGGAGAAGGTTCTGGCAGTTTCTTACATCCTTGTAACCCCCTGTGACTACCAAAATCTTGCCATGCAAACTCAATATATTGTGTCACTCGAGAAAAATCCCTCACTCACACTTTTATGGCTTTTGCTTTCTCCCTTTTCTACGGCTGATGAATACCGTAAGTTTGTATAGTTTAGCCAGGCTCTAAAATCAAAGAGCCTGGTGGTTCTGAAAAGAGAAAAAAGAGAATAAAGACCAGGGCAGAGCATTCACTCATCAGATTAAAACACCAAATAGTGATGGGATACTTTCAGTACAGATTTATCACATCTTGCTAACAGAATTACCGTTTCTATGTGAGTGGGAATTGTCACCACCAAGAATGGTGAGAGTGCTGTAAAACCCAGCTATAATATGTGAATTAAAAATCAAGGTCACACTGTAAACACACATTCGTGTGCCATGTACACTCCACACTGACACTCCAGTACTGGTTTGCCTGCATTCATACATTCTGATTCAAATGCCAAAGTAATGACAGGGCAGCCACTGAAATGGTTGACATGCCAAGTCTGTTTTAATTACAGTTTCCTGTTAGGTGTCTAATTTCTAGTCCTTCCTTTCAGGTTCTTTTATTCCAGTGTCAAAGAAAATACACAGTGAGACATCTATGTTTGTTACACACTACCCTCCTGATTTCACGTCTAGCCCAATAAATTCATCAGTGAGCCAAGCTGTACAAATGTTCTCCCTATGTCTCTCTTGTTAAAGCTCATTATTACCATTTCTTCCTCACTGAACTTTTCCATGTTAGAACACATTCAGCATTTTTGCTGTTTTCAACTGTAACAAAATGGTGGCCTGCAGATGCATACCTCTCCTGGCAGCTAGGAGCAGCACAAGTGTACAGTCAACACATCCTTTCTCAAAGGGAAAATCAGGTTCGCTGATAGATCAGGGGCTACAGGTGGCCAGTGTGGGGGGGTGTGTGTGAAAGAAAGTCAGTAGGAGGCTTCTTCAGCTAAACAAAGACAGACAGACATCTAAATACAGAAAAATGTATAGGCACTTCAAAGTTGTGAAGTAATTTACAGGAGGAATAGTTTTCAGAAGTGAGGAAGGGGAAGAGTCAAAGAGGAAAGCAATACCTCAGCTTTACTATGAAAAAAAAAATCCCCTGAGAGTACAGTAACTGCCTAGAATCTAAGATACAGCCAAAGCAAAGATCCCCATTTGCTTCACCATAAAATAGGTTCAACCACTCTTCTCATAAGCAGAAAGGTGTTTATGGAACATGTTTCAGGTCCATTTTCAGCAAAGAAAGACTCATCTGTGTAAAGAACAAGGACAATGAAGTCAAAGGTAAATAATGAAGCTGTTGCCCATCACCACAGTCCAATGACTTAGCTATGATCCAGGTGTCTAGGAAGCATGAGCTGCCTTAGTTCAGACAAGTTATATTACAAGTATCATTCAACTGAATTCAGTTAAAGTAATATGAAGTTGCATGCTGACTGAAATTATTAACTTCATCTAAGTTTAATGAGTGGGTGGATTATTTTCACAAATTTATAGCAGAGCAAACCAGTCAAACATAAACAGGGATGTGTCTATCTACACACATAAAGCCTACTCAACTGAAAAAAACCCACCCTGAAATACATTATTAAACAGCAGTTTATGTGCACAGAAGGCTGTGGGGTGACCCTTTGGTATCCTGACATTCTCTGTTATTAACCATTTTCCACATGGGAACTCTATATACAAGTACTGATGTATTAATCTGTAGATACTGACAATGCTTCAGCTTCTACAAAGTATCCATAAATCACAGCAAGTCAGGACAGCTCCAGGCTGACCTGGCGAGTCACTGAAGCAAGCAACACACACTTTAAAAACAATCATTTATTTCAGAAACAGTACATCAAATAAATTCTTGACCTGTGTGTCCATATACTCCATGAACAGTTTGATAAGCAAATAGTATGCAACCAATGCACAACACCCAAAGGTTTTAATTTGCTTAGCAAGATAGCAGAACATTGCTGGTCCCATTCTACAGCTGGAACAGCTAACCCAGAAAATTCAGATGGCTTGTCTGAGGTCTGAGAGCAAAGCAGGGGAAAAGGCCCACGACTCCTGACACTCAAACCTAACCTTAAGCTACAGATGACTCAGAATCACAGAAGCATAGGGTTGTTTCAGTTGGAAAGGACCTTTTAAGATCATTGAGTACAACCATTACTTTACCTAAAGTTTGGTGCCAAACCACGTCCCGTAGCACCACATTTATACTTCTTTCAAACACTTCCAGGGATGGTGGTTCTACCATCTTCCTGGGCAGCCTATTCCACCGTTTGATAGCCCTTTCAGCGAAGAAGCTGCTTCTAACATCTAACCTAAACATCCCCGGTGCAAACTGAGGTCATTTCCTACTGTCTTATCACTCGTTACTAGGGAGAAGAGACTGACACCCACTTTACTACAACCTCCTTTTGGACAGTTGTAGAGAGCAGGAAGGTCTCCTTCCCTCAGCCTTCTCTTCTTCCGTCTAAAGCAACCCCTTTCCTCTCTGCTCCTCACAAGGCCTATTGTCCAGGCCCTTCACCAGTTTCATCAGCCCTCTCTGGACCTCCTTTAGGACCTCAGCGTCTTTCTTGTAGTAGAGGCCCCCAAAATGAACACAGTACTTAAGGTATGGCCACACCAGTGCTGAGCACAGGGGATAATCACTTCTTTTACCCTGCTTGTCACAGTAATCCTGACAGACCAGGATGCTGCTGGTCTTCTTGGGCACCTGAGAACATTGCTGGCTCATGTTTAGTTAGCTGTTGATCAATGCCCCCCAGATCTTTCTCTGCTGGGCAACTTTCCAGCCACTTTCTCAAGCCTGTAGTGTTGCATGAGATGGTTGTGACTCAAGTGCAGAACCCAGCACCTGGCCTTGCTGAATCACATACAACTGGCCTTGACCCAGCCAATCCAGGTTCCTCTGCAGAGCCTACCTACCCTCAACCAAATGTACATGGCCTCCCCAGGTTAGTGTCATCTGCAAGCTTACTGGGAATGCGTTCAGCCCCCAGCTCCAGACCATTGATAAAGAACTGATCATGACTAAACTTATCAACAAAAACTGAGACCAAAAAATTACTGGGTTCTTCCAACTCAAATAAGGAACAAGATTTCCCATGGGTACAAGACACGGTCATCGTTGCAGCAATTTGTGGATCAGCAAGATCAGTTATCCCCAAAGTCACTCATGGGAAGAAGCCCCTTAATAAAAGCCAGATGAGTAGAAAGAGAACATTGGCATGACGCAAGCTGGAACCCGGGGTCCACTGGAACCACCAAATCTGAGGCAAAGCAGCATTCCAGAGAAACCCACAAAATGGAAAGAGGCATTTCTAAGAGTTTCTGCAGAAGCCTCTGCACTAACACTTCCCTCATGCTGTAGTGTAGGGAGCTGAGCCATGAGGAAGCTCTCAAGCTGCCTTGCTATCAGGAGCTCTGGGAGGGCCTTGGGAAGCAGAGGCTGTTGGGAGAACAGTTACACTATAGCTGAATCAGGGCTTGCTCGGGCACCTATCAGCCTGGGAGTGTGGTGGCAAAAGGCCATGAGACTTGCACATAAAGACAAATCTACATGGGGTTATCATCTCTGCAGTACGGCTAATCTTACAAAGACTGTTTAACTCTACATTTTGCATTTCAACATAGCACCACATTGCTGAACACTAACTAGAGACAGCACTTCTGTGTGTAGCTGCACTGTCTCAAGAGCATTGAGATTTCATGGGAGGATATTCCTCTGGGCAGAGACAGAAATTAAGATTGACTTCTTTTGGCATGAATGTCTACTCTAAGCATGCCCTGAAGACATGCTTATATACTGCCTTTGAAGAGTATCAGTGCATAACTCTCTTTCAATCAGCCAGCACTGATTTCATACCCACAGCACCTGAGCACAAGCTTCACAGCAGCAAAAGCAATGCACTGATGAGCTGGAAGAGAACAATGGTACAGGCAGAGTGGTATCAAAGAATCCTCTTTTCCTTGCATCATCCAGTCATATTCCCATTGCAAAGATCTTTGTTAGCTCCCAAAGTCAGGAAGTTTGGGATATCGAAGAAAGCCACACAGCTCATTTGGTGCTATGCTGATCCCTTGTTTCTGTCTGTGAGCTGGGCACTTCAGACTCCTTGAGGTAGCAGATACAGAAATGTTTGTTTTATATCTTAAAAAAAAAAAAAGCCAGAAGTGAAGGAAATGGAGACAAGGCAGACAGACATGTCAGAGTCTTTTTTTAGGAAAGACACAAACACACCTGATAGAAAGCACATTTCTGAAATCCTCCGTTGAGACAGACAGTGCCAGAGCCTCCAGAAGCAAACATCACCCTGATAACAATTACAGCATTGTCATGGCAAGCTACAAAAGAGTTAACCAAAGAGACATAACTTTAAATAAATAAATGGCCAGAAATCTCTCTCTCCAGGACTCTAAACTTCATGCAGAATGTCACTCGCTGACATCTTGCAGCAAGTGAGGGCAAAGACACTTCAGGCACTGTGGTGTAACCGTACACAGTGCTGCTAGAGTGAGTTGTTCATAGAATTTATGTGCAGAAAGTATCCATCAGAGGACAAATTCACCCACTCTTTCTGTCGTTCTGCAAGTTTTTCTGCCAAGCATTTTACCAGGACAGGATCTACTTTGGAGTCAAACTTGTTGGCAAACCAGTGCCCGTAACTGAGAAGCCACCTTAATTCTGCAGCCCCGTAGATGCAGACACTGCGAAGGTGTGTGCCAGTGCAAGGAGGATACAGATGATCTTCAAGATAATTCCATTTTACCAGACGAGTTTTGCTTTGTAGGTCTGTTATGTCCTGGGCTGACCTTGGGACTTCCCCAGGGACCCCAGGAACACGTACAAGAGTGGCCCAGAAATGTTCATCTGGAGAGTACGTATCCCTTGACCACTCAAAAAAATCTTTTGCAAGAGCACTTTCAAGGGCATATTGAACAAATGCTCGGCTTAAAACAAAATAGGCACTGCCTACAAATACCTCAATATTATGAGGTGGTGGGTTCTTAGAAAGGTTGGTTTTTACAGGCATCTGCATGTATTCGTAAGGCACTTTCATAAGTTCGTGGTGATAAGTAAATCGTTCCCTTTTGCTGCTGCTTGGCTTCATAGTTTCCAACATGTTTCCTCCATGAAGTTTCCTCAGTTCAGCAACCAGCTCAAAATTTGACCTCAAAGGGAAATCTTGGCCACACAAATTGATAACATACTTCCAAGGAACGGAAGAGTCCACCAAATCAGACAAACAATTTAAATCTGCTTGCAGCCGTGAAATATGGGCATAGTCCACCATCTCCAGCTTCGATGCAATGAAAATATTGGGGAAACATTTAGCCAGATTGTTCATAGCAGACTTGAAACTTTTCGCTGCTTTTTGGTCATAATGGATGCAATAAACATTTTGATGACTGTACAGTGAATGTATGAGCCTTTCGACCATTATCGCATCTTTGTGAACAACCAAAGAATAGGCGACTGGAAAATTTTCCTCCTCTGGAGAAACAGGTTTTAGGTGGTATTTCCTAAGCGAGCGATACACATCACAAGCACTCGTCATTGCTACAACATCTTCATCAGTTAAATCAATTATCTCTTTCCTTCTCACCTCTAAACTCCTGCCAACCTCATGGGGATCTTGTTCATATATAGATGAACAATTAATTTCATACTGGAACTCATTTCTAAGGTACAAATAGCTGTTTCTAATGTAAGACGAAGTGCTCAGGAAGTGCTCAACCAAATAAATATCCTTAGGGGGGAAAAAGTGTCTTTCAACATGGAGGAGCTTCAGCAATGCAATCAGCCACCCAGCAACACACAGGATCAGGATCTTCCTTCGTGAGGGACGATTGTAGAGACACTTGCTTCTCTTCATTCTGCAAGAAAACAGACATGATGGTATTTCAAATTCAGAGACAGGTTTTACCTCAGTAATAGGCAAAGATTTCATTCCCTTGAATGAGCTGACCACAGGCAATAAACCGCCCTGGATTTCAGATGATTTCCAGATAAATGAGTGCTGAAACAAGGGCCCCGCTGTTTATTTTCCAAACCTTAATTTCTCATGAGTCAACAACGAAGGCACAACTCCTGCACCGACAGGAACATGACTGTTCTCTAAGTGAGTAGGAAGGATTTTTCATTTTCCTGAGTAACCCTAGCAGAATCAGTGGAAAAATCAAGGGAATCACAGACTGTGTGCTTAACAGCAGACAGTCATATTTTTAAAAGTAAATAAAACATTAAGCTGAAAGACTCAAAATTCAGTTACAGTAGGCTGATTGTTTCCAACACTGGATTTGGCCCATGAAGATGTCCAAAGGGAAATTAATTTCCTTCCTGCCCTCTCTCAAGAGGTTCTGACAAGCCCAAAGTCCTCCCTGTGTCCAGATTTCTTCTGGAAAATACTGCTAATCTGCCCCTAGGAAACAGACAGACAACACAGCAATCCGCTGCTGTTATATGATGTAAACTTCTGAAGGCAGGAGGGGTAGTGGTGAGCAACGGCACATCTATCTTACTCTCTGCCACATGACACAACCTCAGATATGACTGGAAGAACACACATAGCCTGTTTTTATGCAGCAAGGTATTTAACAACATTCCCATATAGCAACTTAACAACTGAGGTGTTACCACAACAAAAGCTAAATACCGTGCTCATTTCCATATACCTTTGCCTTACCAGATGAGCATTAGCAGCATTGTTGCTACCCCTGAATTAAAACTGAGATATCTGCAAATCCCCTAACTGCAACATCTGTACATATGTAAAATCAAGTACTAAGATGTACATGCAATGCTTAATGCAAGACTAACGTGGCCATCTTCAGCATTCCCACCAATGCCAGGTCTTGCAAGCTGTAGCTTCAGTTAAAATGCAGCTTGTCAATGCAGAGCTGCTCCATTATTCTGTTCTCCTTGACCTTCCCTTTCTCTGGGTATCATTCTCCTTGATAATTCTTTTCTGGGGGCAACAGAAAAAGAGAAGGAAATGCCACCTCCCTGTAGAACAGCAGTTACGGGAGCAGGGTAAGCCAACACATAACCTACTTTGTAAAAGCCAGAGCTCAGCAGCTCTCTTCAGGTTTTAGTCTCCAGGTACACTAACAAAGAAAGAGAAAAAGCAGATTTACCTCCTCATGAAGCCCAAAATCTCACTTTCCTCTTTAGCTAGCAGATGCTCTCCTTCACTTCTTCTCCAAACTAATGCCAGCTTAATGCCTGATCCAGGTGTCTTCTTTACCTACTTCCTTGCTGTACCTATGTTCCTGGAGAAAAATCACTGTGAAAAGCTGCTCCTAATCAAAGCCAAGTTTCCAGCCATATGACAGAAGCCTTGCAGAGGGGAACACACCTAACCTGTTCTTTGGAAGGAGAAATTCTGTGTGATGTGATGTGATCTCTCTGTGACACCCAACCTGTGCTTCTGCCCAGTGGTCTCCTTGGCTATCAGAGGCAACCCCCACAACTCCTGACTAAACATGGATCACCTCATCCAAGGAAGAGATCTTCTAATCCTTTCTACCTCCTTCAAAAAGGAAATAAACAAACAGCCTGGAAAGAAAAAAAGAAAGCAGGGAAAAAAGTATCCTCTGCTGCTCCAGATAACTCCTCTACCTGTGGAAGCCTTGACCAACTTCCACACAGTGCCAAACATTCTGTCTCCCTGCCAACCAACAAAGAGGCCACAGCATCACACTTCCCTGCCTTGAACTGTCAATCACATCACTGGAACCTGGTGTAGTCCAGAGTTAGACCAAGAAGTACAAGAAATCACCTGGACAGCATTGAGGAATTCCTCTTTGCAGGTGATGAGTAAAGAAACTGCATTCAGCTTCCTGAACATTCCTGTGGTTTTTGAAACTGCCAACCACAAGATATTATTGTGCTGTATAAAGAGGTTACAGAAGTCCGGAACACTGTAGTGACATGGTTCAAATTCACTGTGGAGGAAGGAATTAAGGAGCACTGCTGAGAAATCTCAGCTCTTCCTCCAAATTTGTTGATTATGGAGGATCTTCCTGTGATCTTGGCCAGTATCTGGTCAGAGAAGAGTATTGGCAACCAGAAATTACATCCACAGCCCCATCTGTTTATTTCTTGGGGTTTGGTTTTGTGGCTAATTTTTGTTTGTTGTTTGGGGTTTTTTTTTACAATACGCATTGTATAATCATTGCCACAGTGGTCCAGGCAGAGAGGCCATGTGTAACCTCAATGACTTAAGCATGCCAACACCCTTCCTCAGTGCAGCTCACCACTACAAATACCGTTCTGACACTCCTGCTCCACCCTTAGCACATTAAATCCATACTCTCTTCTTGTTACCACTGACACATGCTCCACAGCCAGGCGTGGTATATCAATGCAAGGGCAACAGCTTTGCTCTTTAGTCACAAATCATTTGCTGCTAATCAGAATTAAGTTAGCTTCTGCAAAAGATTAAGATTTCTTGAGGAACAGTGCGAGACCAGTGACAGAAGGGCCACCACAAATCTCATCAGGTTTTGCTTCAAGTGCAAAATTCCTGTTTCTTACCAGGTGCAGCACTCAAAGGCCCACTCAGTGGTGTTCCACTAGTGGTGTTCCCCAGGGATCAGTGCTGGGCCCAGTCCTCTTCAATATCTTTACTGATGATCTGGATGAGGGGATTGAGTCCAGCATCAGTAAGTTTGCAGATGACACCAAGCTAGGAGCAGGTGTTGATCTGTTGGAAGGTAGGAGAGCCCTGCAGAGGCACCTGGACAGGCTGGATGGGTGGGCAGAGGCCAATGGGATGAGATTTAACAAGGCCAAGTGCAGGGTTCTGCACTTTGGCCACAACAACCCCAAGCAACGCTACAGGCTGGGGACAGAGTGGCTGGAGAGCAGCCAGGAGGAAAG
>WAAF01019235.1:21474-47282 GCA_013400475.1 Tricholaema leucomelas
TTCATATACAGCAGTGTACTGTACACACAGTCCTCTCTGTAGGAGGATGGAATGAATGACACACAGCAGGTGGGAACAGGCCCTAGAGCCACCTAAACTACCTACCTCAGGTAGCACTGACCAGATGCTACCTCTGGTTATCTTGCTCAAAAGTATTTTTTTCTTAGGTGCTACCAGACCATATGCAGGACCAACGTCTCACCTTTTGCCCATGGTATTTATATTGCCACTTTGTCTCCTGTAAAATGGCACTTTATCTTTTGCAAACAGAAGTTAATGGAGACTGGTTTCATTTTTAAATCAACAAATACAACACATCTGGTCTATACACCCTCATATAAGGCATCTAACCTTGTTAGAGCACTTACTGCCTGGGGTGCAAAGCAGTGAATGATCCAGAGAAGATACATGAGTGTCTCTATTTATTCTTTGTATCTGTAAAACAAGGGACATACATGCAACAAATACAAGGGAAATATGTTCCTGTTGTGTAACAAAACATGTGCTCTTACACAACACATAATTATAGCCTGTCATAAGGTACCTAAAGATCATGAGGTCAGCAGGATTCAAGAAGGAATTAGGCAATCAGCTGGCTATTGCGAGTTTCCACAGTTACCTCTACCAACACATCAGTAAAGACATAAAGCTAAATTCCCTAGAACACCACCATCAGGCAACTAGCAGCTACCAAGACTTCTGACATGACGTTTTTACCAGTGAAAATGAGTTTTGTGACTAGAATAGAATAGAATCAACCAGGCTGGAAGAGACCTCCAAGATCATCCAGTCCAACCTAGGACCCAGCCCTATCCAGTCAACTAGACCATGGCACTAAGTGCCTCATCCAGGCTTTTCTTGAACACCCCCAGGGACGGTGACTCCACCACCTCCCTGGGCAGCCCATTCCAATGGCAAATCACTCTCTCTGTGAAGAACTTCCTCCTAACATCCAGCCTATACTTCCCCCAGCACAACTTGAGACTGTGTCCCCTTGTCCTGTTGCTGGCTGCCTGGGAGAAGAGACCAACCCCCACCTGGCTACAACCTCCCTTCAGGTAGTTGTAGACAGCAATGAGGTCTGCTCTGAGCCTCCTCTTCTCCAGGCTAAACAACCCTGGAGACTATTGCTCTTGTTCCCTGAATCTGCTTTTATCTAGGGCTGGACCAGAAAGGGATTGCTAGTTAGATCCATGGTGTTAATATTTCTATACATGTACTTCATGCAGAAAAGGGTTGGGTTTTCCACTGGCGGGTATTTCACTGGCTTTTAGGGTTTTTTTCCCTCCTTGCAAGAAGCCATTCTGGTCAGCTTTAAGCTCTACACCTTCAAATACTTAAGATCATTTGCTTTCTGCAGCTGCACACTGTGCAATGATAATGAAGATGGAACAAGGTGGTGGAAGACTTCTGCACACTCCTGAATAAATTCGGCTGTAGATCAAGTCCTCCTGTTCACTGAAAGCTGTGCTGGGCTTAGCAGAACAAATCCTTCTGAGAGGACTAGGCAAAGGCCAAGCCTCAAATTGAAACCCTCAGGCATCACCTCCAGGGTGCTCTTCAGCCAGGTTTAGCTGTCTGTCTGCCTAAGGCAGTGATGCTGGGCTTGCAGAAAGAGCAGAAAATGCACAGCACTCTTTAAGCAGGCAGTGGAGCCCCATTCCTTCCTCCAAGCTTCAACACAGTGTGCCCATCTCATTTTTCAGTAGGCTGTAGAACTGCAGCTCTCTCGTGTCTCACACAAAACTCCTAACATCTTATAAACCACAGAAAACCAGGGGACAAGACTTCTCCCCTCTGTGCTGAAAGTATCGAAAGTTATGAACTGAGCTTGGCCAGCTAAAGGAAATGCTGGGATGAATGGCCAAGCTGAAAGCAAAGGCATGCTAGAAAATGCACATAAGGACATAAACTACAATTAGACCTTGGCTTCTACTGACTAGCAGGAAATGGAGAACATCAAAACAAGAACAGAGGAAATAACACATATTTGTCTGTAGACATTCACATACACATTTTAGGTAAGCTCAGTAAAGGGCCAGGGAAGTGAAGTATGTCCTGATCACAGGGAGTATCTGTAAAGACCTGCTGTCTTCCAGCAACGATCAGTCAGAGGTGCAGAAGTTTACCTTTCTCAGAAAAAAAAAAAAAAAAAAAAGTTGTTCCTGCTTGAAAATTACTGTAAAAAATAATAAACTACCAATCTGTAGTCACTGAACAGTCAGTGAAGCTGCAGAGCAGCCACAAGTGTGCAAACTCCCACAGTGGGCAGATCATGAACACGAAAAGCAGCATTTGCACCTGTACACCATGCACTGTCAACCTGCTTAGGTAAATCACAAAGCTAGTACTGGAATGCTGTCACAGAGCATCTGAGTAAAGTGCATCTCCAAGGGCCAGAGAATCAAACTGAACTGGTGGCTACTTACCTTGTCTTGCACAACACAGATTACTATAGCAAAGAAATGTTCCATTTCTCCTCAGAGACTGTAATTGCTCGAGATGGTAAGGGCTAGGAAGGTGAAACCAAAGGAAAGGCTAGTTAAAGGTAAAGCCAAGCCTGCTTTTAGGATTCATTTTGGGAGGGAAAAGAAAAGGTGTTAAAACTATTCTAATTCTAGATCTGCTGACTCATTTGCTTCTCTACACACTACCAGGCACTTACTCGGTGGACTTCCCCAGACGTGCCTCTGGGGCATGACTAGTCCAAATCTGTCATGAGCAAAGCCTGTGGCACTTTGCATGTGCAGCTGACCTGGCCCCTCTCTACCGCAAAAAAGACGACCCGCAGTACCTTACTTCCCCTCCCCTTCCCACACACACAGAGGAACTCTGCAAGCCATGCGATCAGGTTGCTGCTTTTGCAGTTCACTGGCAATCCTGAAAAACACATGTCATTGCCTCAAGTCAGTGCATTTCTCTCAAACTCAAAAGAAACCCCTTAGATGGTCAGGGGGCTAGAGAACCTCTTCTACAAGGGCAGGCTGGGATGGTTCAGCCTAGGGAAGAGAAGGCTCCAGAAGACACTACTGTGGCTTTTCAGTACTTAAAGGTGGTTTGTAAGAAAGATGGGAAGGGGCTCTTTACCAGGCAGTGCAGTGATGGCTTTAAACTGAAGAGGGTAGATTTAGATTAGATACAAAGGAAGATTGTTCTTTTACTGTGAGAGGTATGAGATGCTGGAATGGGCTGCCCAGAGAAACTGTATATGCTGCCTCCCTTGAAGCACCCAAGACGAGGCTGGACAGGACCTTGAGCAACCTGGTCTAGTGTAAGGTGTCCCTGTCCGTGGCAGGTGGGTTGGAAGCAGATGGTCTTCAAGGCTGTTCCAACCCAAACCATTCTACAATTCTGATTCTTTTTTGAGGATTTTTTTATTCAAACTGAAGAAGTTCTAAAAAGAAATCCAGCTCTGAATGGGAATAAAAGTGTCAGAAACGGCAACAATCCACTTTTTAGCTTGTTTTGCAGCTTAGCTTTCCCTTTCTCCTCAAAATTAAGATGGATTACAGTAATGTCTGCCTCCATATTTACGTTTTTCACATTAAGAAAATATACAATCTTTTCTATAAAACTTTGTAAAGAGTAGCTGGTGTCCAATCCAGACGTCCAGATGTCCAATCCTAGTGTCCAAGCCAGAATCTAAGAAGGAATGATCTGTCTGCCTGAAAGCTCTTCTGCAGTTCCACCCATGTTTTGGGGATTTGTTTTGCATTCTGATCTAAATGCACTGGCTAAGGCCACTGCCCACTGTCACACAGGTGGCAAGGTCTTTGCACATGATGGCTGTAACCTTCCTGTTTTGTTTAATATGTAACTTACAGCTCTGTAACACTGACCAACTAAGACACAACACCACACGGCATAAGCTAGATTTGAATTAGCTCTGAGTGTGCCTACTGAAGTTCTCACTCTTCGCCAAGTCACCACAACAGCACACCTTTCAAACTGCTGCATCTTCTCAGTGCCATGCAGACAAATAAACCACCACACTTCCGTTCGTGCACTGTGTACCCGGGGTAGCACAGGATGACTCTCACCAGCCCACAGCCTCCTCCTTGGCAGGAAGCAAACAACACACACACAAAGAGGAGAGGCGAGAAGTTGTGCCCACCTCCCTCTGACCCCTGAGTCCTCAAATGAAAAATAAAAGCTGCCAATGATGTCTATTAGAGCAGGAATAGAACAGTCAGCCATTAACCAGCTAAGTCTGTACATTATGAGATGAGATGGTCAGAATTTCTGCTCTGAAAAGCCTCCTGTGAGCATGTAAATTAACTTACTGGGAATAGCATCTTGTATAAGGTAGACATTCATTCTTTCACAGTTTAAAGTGAGTTTTAAGCACCACTTCTACTGAGAAACCATATAATCATGCCATCATGCATTATTTCATAGAATCATGGACTGGTCAGGGTTGAAAGGGACCTTTAAAGGTCACCTAGTTCAAATCCCCTGTCATGGGCAGGGGCATTTCCACTGGACTGCTTGGGGGCATCCCACAATATCTATAACTACTTTATGCTAGAGAGCAGAACACAATGTGATTAAAGTACTCAGAGTTCTGGATTTAGCCTTGAAGAAAACTAGCAAAAAAGCTGTTCTGTATCCTGGTCATTGTACTATTCATGCAAGACCAACCTTGTCCAATGTTTGCCAAACTAAGCCTCTCAGGTCCCCCCACAGCTGGTGGAAAGATATAAAGAACTGCAAAGGACTACCAATTTATCCCAGAGGACAAGCTTTTCACAAACAGGAATAAATTACAAACTTTAATGTTTCTCTTGCTCTATGTGGCAAAGTCTCATTTGCAGCCCACACAGTTAGCTTCCTGCATTCCTGTATCAGCAGAAATTAGAAAACATGAAAACTGCCCCTGCTGGCACTGAAGCAGCTGCATCAGCCCCTGCTGAAGCCTCTGCTTCTACATTGCAAGTCACTCACCCATGGCTGTTAGAAACAACCTTTTGGGAATGAAGCAGTTTCCAGAAAGCTTTGAAGTGACCTGCATTATTCAAGGTAAATTTTCTTTAACTCCAAAGTTGAGACTTGTGTGCTTTTATATTTTAACATCTATCCCTTTCTCCCTCTCCCCACCCAGCAGAAATTCTTGCAGGACAAACTCAACTATAAAAAAAAACAGTGAAGGTCCAGACAAGCTACTTCTGGCAGAGATCATTTGTAACTAAAGAGTACCCAATTAAGAGTTTATTTTAACCACTCCAAAAAGGGGAAACGTATCATTGGCTTCACCAAAGTCTGTGGTCTTCTTCCAAACCTTCCTACACGCTGCAGGGGTGTTCCCAGCTTGTCTATATTTAGATTGCACTGATTTATTAATAGGTCAGCAACCACTTTGTTTGACACTACAAGGACTTGACTCCATTTCCTCACTGTGTCTTTTCTGTTATAGCTTGTGCTCAACTAAACAAAAGTGCTTCAGTGATTAAAGGAGAAGCTGTCGTGAAGCGCCCCAGTCCATTACAGGAAACTCAGAATCTGGTGGATCCAAAATGCATCAGAAGCCTCCCCATAGGCAGAAGAATGAAAACTTTGCTTTGAATGTTTGGCTTTGTCCAGGGAGCTGGAAGGATCTCTGCTGACCCCATGGAGAAAGGCATTCCAGACAGCGCTGAAAGCAATAGGTGCAGCAGGCAGGGCTTCCCAAGAAGCTTGTGACCTGTCTGCCTGCAACAGCCAATGAATCACAGCTTTACTGTGGAAGGCAAAGTATGTATCAACCACTGTCCATTACTCTGTTCTCTGCCAGTCCTTCCTAAAGGACCTGTTCATTTGAAGTAAACAAAAGTCCAAGCTCAACCACAAACCATGCTGAGCTACAGGAAAACAGAATTCGTGATCTTCCTTAACATGTAGCTCTATTAAATATATACTATTTCTCTTCTACATTACCCATCAAAGAGGTCTGGGACTCACTACACCCAGCCACAGACGTCACAAATTATCTTAGTGTCACTTTCCATAGAGCACAGGAGCTCTTGATACCCAGGTGTAACAAACTGAGCAAAAAACTGAAGAGACCAGCATGGCTGAGTCGAGAGCTGCTGCTCAAACCAAAAAGGCAGAAGGAACTTCACAGAGTTCAAGCAGGTACAGGTACCTTCAGAAGAATACAGGGATGTTGCCTGTGTGTATAAGGATGAGGTCAAGAAGGACAGAGCACAACTGGAGCTGAACTGGGCAAGGGGTTCTGTGAATGCTAAGAATGGCTTCTACAGGTATGTCAACCAGAAAAGGAAACGTAAAGGAAATACACTCCTGTGATGAGCAAGAATGGTAAACGAGCAACAGCATGTGAGAAGGATGAGGTTCTTCATTTGCAACCTCTATCCTCACACTCCATGAGATAGAGGACATGGGGTAGAAATCTCACCACCGTAAGTGAAGACAAGGTTTGTGACCAATTACGGAACCTGAACATGCACAGGTCCGTGGGACATGATTAGAAGCATCCCAGAGTCCCGAGGCAATTGGCTGATACAGTTGCCAAGCTGCTCCTCATGATATTTCAAAAGTCCTGGCAGTCTGGTGAAGTTCCCAGTGACTTGAAGGAAAACACTGCTCCCACTTTTTAAAGGGGTAGAAAGGAAGACACGGGGAACTACTGGCCTGCCAGTCTCACCTCTGTGTCTGGGAAGATCATGGAACAGATCCTCCTAGAAGCTCTGATAAGGCACATGGAGGACAGAGAGGTGATCTGAGACAGCCAGCAAGGCTTCACTAAGGACAAGTCCCGCTTGACCAACCTAGTGGTTTTTTAAAATGGAGTGACTACCTCAGCAAACAAGGCAAGATCAATGGAGGTCATCTACCTAGACCCGGGAATGGCCTTTGACAGTCTCCCACAACATCCTCCTACGATGGAGAAGTATGGATGGGTGGACCACTTGATGGATAAGAAACTGGCTGGATGGTCACACACCATAGTATGTACTCAGTAGGTAGTGCTCAATGGCTTGATGTACAGACAGAGATGGGTGATGAGTGGTATCCTTCAGGGGTCAATACTAGCACTGGTGTTCTTTAGTATCCTCATCAATGAAACAGCCAGTGCGATCAAGTGCAGCATCAGCACGTTTGCAGATGAGACCACGCTGAGTGGTGCAGTCAATATGGCAGAGGGACAGGATATCGTTCAGAGAGACATGAAGAGACAGCCATATGTGAACTTCACGAGGTTCAACAAGGCCAGGTAAAAGGTTCTGCACCCAGGTTGGGACAATCTTCATTATCATTACAGGCTGCGGAATGACGCAATAGAAAGCAGCTCTGCAGGAAAGGATTTGGGTGCACTGGTGAACAAAAAGCTGGACATGAGCCAATAGTGTGTGCTTACAGCCCAAAAGGCAAATCACATCCTGGGCTGCATCAAAAGAAATGTGGTCAGCAGATCAAGGGAGCTGATTCTGCCACTTCTCTCTGGTAAGACTGCATCTGAAGTACTGAGGTCCAGCCCTAGGGCCCTCAATACAAGAAGGATATGGACCTGATGGAGAGGGCCTGGAGGAGGATCACAAAAACGATCAGGTGGCTGGAGCACCTCTTTCACAAAAACAGGGTAAGAAAGTTAGGGTTGTTCAGCCTGGAGAAGAGAAGGCTCTGTGGGGACCTTACAGTAGCCTTCCAGTACCTGAAGGCAGCCTACAAGACAGCTGTTTACAAAGGCAAGTAGCACTAGGACAAGGGACAACGGTTTTAAACTAGAGCAGGGTAGATTTAAATCGGACACTGGGAAGAAGTTACTTAACCTGAGGGTGGTGGAATACTGGAGCTGGTTGTCCAGAGGGGTGGTTGAGGCCCTATCCCTGAAGACATTCAAGATCAGGTTTGAAGTGACTCTAAAAAACCTGACTGAGTTGGGGATGTTTTTGCTTACTACAGGGAGGTTGGACTAGATGGCCTTTAATGGTTCCTTCCAACTCAACACATTCAGTATGATTCTAGTGTATGTCAGTGTCATAGGTTATGCAAAGTTAATAACCTGTATTAATGCTGATATCCAGGCAAGGATTGTTAATAACTATGAACACAGTTTATTAACATTAAAACTCACCAGAAAACTTATTCACAAGGTTCAAAATGTAGAGTTTGGAAATTTATACTCACAGGGAACAGGCAAAACTACAGCACTTATTTCTTAATGTGGCAAACGCAAACATTGTATCAAAAAAGAATGTTCTTGTGGCCAAACACAACTTGCAATCAATGTACCACTTGCCCACTAGATGGACTGAAGGAGCTCCTTTCTGCCTATGGCAGAAGGGTACGGTGAATTACAAGAGGCTCTAAGTATTTACTCACAAAATATTACCTCCTGACTCGTGGGGCTGGCTATAGCTTCAAACAGTACTCAAACACTTTCAGGGAAGCCACTGAGGCTTCTGATTCTTCCCAGGCTTCATGGAGTGCTGGGAAAGGAGGCAGACAATCTCTGACCTTGTATCTTTGCTCCTCTGGACAATCTGGGTATCTCCAGCACTTCCTGTCTTGGCAGGAGACTTTCAGGTGTAGGCAAGATGTCTTGAGATGTGCAGTCTTAGCACGATGTCATGCTGGCTATGCAGGCCGATCACATGGAGGCATTTAGAGTCTGCTCCTGGTATACTCCAGGCAGGCAGTTTCCAGGCAATTCAGGATGCACAGAGGCAGTAAGCAATAGTAGCAGGCACAAATACAACGGCAAAGCACACTGCATTTACCTGCGTAACTCTTCTATCAATGTAGGCTGAGACTAATGGATCTTTAGACACAGAACAGCCAATCAGAATGGCAGTTATCCAAGCTTAACTATATTAGGTGAAACCATAGGCTTGCTTTACCCAAATTTGGGGAAAGCATAGGCCTTGCACAAGCCAAGCACAAGCTAACTATGTGCACATTGTTTATCACAGGAGCAAAACGAGTCTGGGCAGGCCAGAGTCCTTAGACTCAGTGGCTCCAGGTTCTTTGCCCTCTTTTTTGCTTTTCCCCAAAACAGGAGAGGGAGAGCAGAAAAACCTGCCTGGGCAAGCCAGGACATGGATAAACCTGTTTCAGCCTATCAGGCCTACCATAACAGTCAGATGGCCAGCTCGTGGAACCATTTCTTTAACTGTTGCCACATCAGCTTGGGAGTGGTTAGAAGAGAGGACAGAGTGGCAAGACGCACCAGCTGTTGCTACCAGAACAGGGATTCTTGTATAATTGAGTTTGTGAGTAGACAGTGCTCTCTACGAACACTGTCATGGATCAGTTGGCTTTTGTGCTTGCCATACAGCAAGTGTTAAGTGAAAAGGTCAAGTATGACTGCAAGTCTGTGCAAGGAGAGGAAACAGAGAGCGGATTCAGGGAAGCATGCTGTTTTCTGCAGACGCACAGTGCAAACCAAGCTCCTTGCCTTTCACTTCAGTTAACAAAAGAAAAAGGGAATGTAGGTGCTAAGAAGCATAGGAGCAGAAGCATAAATATTGGGAAACGATGAAACAGAAGTATGGAGAGCAGGACCAGTGAGGATAAGTGCTTTCATGCATGTAATATTAACAACAACTAAAATCAAGACAAGTGTTTTCCCTAACTTGCTACACCCTTATCCTTCAAAGGCACTTGAGCCAAAAACAGTGTCTACACCTTTCCTTGGAAACCAGGATACAGTGTATTTCAGCCACCAACACCATTACCATAAGAGCAGGAATCGGGGAAACAATTCTCTCTCCTCCAGTCAAAAACACTTTGGGAAGAATTCTCCCTGATAAAATATCTCTGTTTGCTTACTAGACACCTGACCACACTGCAGTGAAAACTTGGCTGAGTTGCTCGCAACCGGCTCTGCAGAAAGACACAATTAGTAACTTCTAGTTTTCCCTCTACTCTATACAAATCAAGTCACTTGATGGATCTCTGGGGAAGGTAGAGGGGACAATGTTCCTGGGAACATGGGGAAGGAGGAGAGCAATGATGTGGTTTGCTAAGTGTTTTACATATTTATTTAATAAAACAGTCAGAATTAAACTTCACTTGCTTATTTACTGCTGCTAGGGAACTTAATCTGTACTTACTGCTGTTAGCTGGTTATTGATAAGGATCACAGAGCTTCTGCAGGAGCATTTTTTATTGGCGTTAGATCAGTTGATTCGGTAGCGTTTGCCTGTTTTTTCACCCACTCTCCCAGCAGTGCAGACTGGAGCCGCAGCCTTGGCCCCTATAACATAGCAGTGTCCACTAACAGCTTCATTCTGCACAGCCCATCCCCTTCCTTGGCCCATGTAATGGTGAGATTTCCTCTAAACAGTGGTCAGCTAAAGGCTTAAGTAACTACAATCACTTGCATACTGTGCCTTATGGACCTTTAAGTACAAGATGTGGAAAAAACACACTGCTGCTTTTAGGCCTAAGACTGAACACAGTGCCCCGAAGGAAAAACATCATTCTACAGGTTACTACAGCATGTTTTGTGCTGTAGAGAAAAAAACAGCTTCTCACTGCGTACAAGGCAAACACAAGTTCTGCAAATATTTGGCAATTACACTATCANCATTTACCTGCGTAACTCTTCTATCAATGTAGGCTGAGACTAATGGATCTTTAGACACAGAACAGCCAATCAGAATGGCAGTTATCCAAGCTTAACTATATTAGGTGAAACCATAGGCTTGCTTTACCCAAATTTGGGGAAAGCATAGGCCTTGCACAAGCCAAGCACAAGCTAACTATGTGCACATTGTTTATCACAGGAGCAAAACGAGTCTGGGCAGGCCAGAGTCCTTAGACTCAGTGGCTCCAGGTTCTTTGCCCTCTTTTTTGCTTTTCCCCAAAACAGGAGAGGGAGAGCAGAAAAACCTGCCTGGGCAAGCCAGGACATGGATAAACCTGTTTCAGCCTATCAGGCCTACCATAACAGTCAGATGGCCAGCTCGTGGAACCATTTCTTTAACTGTTGCCACATCAGCTTGGGAGTGGTTAGAAGAGAGGACAGAGTGGCAAGACGCACCAGCTGTTGCTACCAGAACAGGGATTCTTGTATAATTGAGTTTGTGAGTAGACAGTGCTCTCTACGAACACTGTCATGGATCAGTTGGCTTTTGTGCTTGCCATACAGCAAGTGTTAAGTGAAAAGGTCAAGTATGACTGCAAGTCTGTGCAAGGAGAGGAAACAGAGAGCGGATTCAGGGAAGCATGCTGTTTTCTGCAGACGCACAGTGCAAACCAAGCTCCTTGCCTTTCACTTCAGTTAACAAAAGAAAAAGGGAATGTAGGTGCTAAGAAGCATAGGAGCAGAAGCATAAATATTGGGAAACGATGAAACAGAAGTATGGAGAGCAGGACCAGTGAGGATAAGTGCTTTCATGCATGTAATATTAACAACAACTAAAATCAAGACAAGTGTTTTCCCTAACTTGCTACACCCTTATCCTTCAAAGGCACTTGAGCCAAAAACAGTGTCTACACCTTTCCTTGGAAACCAGGATACAGTGTATTTCAGCCACCAACACCATTACCATAAGAGCAGGAATCGGGGAAACAATTCTCTCTCCTCCAGTCAAAAACACTTTGGGAAGAATTCTCCCTGATAAAATATCTCTGTTTGCTTACTAGACACCTGACCACACTGCAGTGAAAACTTGGCTGAGTTGCTCGCAACCGGCTCTGCAGAAAGACACAATTAGTAACTTCTAGTTTTCCCTCTACTCTATACAAATCAAGTCACTTGATGGATCTCTGGGGAAGGTAGAGGGGACAATGTTCCTGGGAACATGGGGAAGGAGGAGAGCAATGATGTGGTTTGCTAAGTGTTTTACATATTTATTTAATAAAACAGTCAGAATTAAACTTCACTTGCTTATTTACTGCTGCTAGGGAACTTAATCTGTACTTACTGCTGTTAGCTGGTTATTGATAAGGATCACAGAGCTTCTGCAGGAGCATTTTTTATTGGCGTTAGATCAGTTGATTCGGTAGCGTTTGCCTGTTTTTTCACCCACTCTCCCAGCAGTGCAGACTGGAGCCGCAGCCTTGGCCCCTATAACATAGCAGTGTCCACTAACAGCTTCATTCTGCACAGCCCATCCCCTTCCTTGGCCCATGTAATGGTGAGATTTCCTCTAAACAGTGGTCAGCTAAAGGCTTAAGTAACTACAATCACTTGCATACTGTGCCTTATGGACCTTTAAGTACAAGATGTGGAAAAAACACACTGCTGCTTTTAGGCCTAAGACTGAACACAGTGCCCCGAAGGAAAAACATCATTCTACAGGTTACTACAGCATGTTTTGTGCTGTAGAGAAAAAAACAGCTTCTCACTGCGTACAAGGCAAACACAAGTTCTGCAAATATTTGGCAATTACACTATCACAGACGACTGTGTCCCATTGTTAAACATGAGGACTCCTAATTGCACAGGACACATAGCTCCATGTTTCCTAACAGAACCTGCTGTGCTAACAGTAAACTGTTCTGCGTGTCCTTCTGCCACCCGGTCCCAACACTCTGCATGTTCTTCAGAAAAGGCTGGATGCTCTTCTCCAGTTGCCCTCAATGCATCAGTGATTCTCATAATTGCAATAAAATATCTAACATTAATCCCTGCATACCCACGTCCCAGAGAGATGTCAAGGCAAAGGAAGTTCCATGTGTCTGCTTTCTGGCCAGTGTAAGAGGCAGGTCGCTTCAGCATGATCATTCAGGACAGCAACACAAGAGACAAGCAAATTTGGTGCCTCTGCATCTCTAATCTGAACTGCTTTACAGTAACTTTTCATGGAAGTTGAGGTCTAAAAGGAATCTCTCAGCAAATCCTTTGATACATCCCAAACTATTCCATCCTGCTAGTCAGAGGATTTGTGCCCTGTTAAGGCATGGAAGCATTCAGAAAGCTCAGGGATAGTTTGCCAGGGAAATTTTCAAGCCTGATTCCTACTATGTTGTATATTTAAATTCTATGACTTTAAGGGATGGGATGGCATCCACATTGGCCAAGGACTTAAGCACCACAAGAGAAGAGTAAAGAAATAGGCACAAATTTTTAAAAATGATTATTTTATTTTTTTGAACACAAGCCTCTGTAAGCAGAATTCACTCACTTCTAATTTGGGGCAATCTGGAGTTTAACAGCTCCACAGTGACTCATATGAATGTTTTAAATACTACTACCATGGTGGAAAGAGGGTTAATGTTTACCCCTTAACTACCACATAACACATAAATCGGGCCCAAAGGGCCAGAACCTATGTACATTGGCAAGGAGAAGCACTGTAAAAGAGGGTGGAAGTTTCCTGCCAGACAGAGAGGTAGAAAAAAATGCAGCAAAGTTCTCATTAACAGCTTGGATAATTGCCCACTTCCATCACCTCTCCACCAAGCTGCTTGCAGACACTCATCTGCAAGACCCTGCCGTAAATCACCACCTCTGAGCCAACTGCTCCCATGTCAAACCTTCGCCACCATAGTCAGTTTGTCATATCAGCAAGTTCATTTCAAGGAGGCTTGCAAATCTACCTTTTGGGCTTTGTTGCTGTCTCTTTCCTTCACAGAGCTCTTTAGGACATTCTGTGCCAGAAGACCAATGTGGGCACAGCCAGCTCAGAAACAGAGCAAAGTCCTGGTGTCTGCTCCACCCTACCGGTGCCTGCAACCTTCATCTTTATCAGATTTCAAGCACGTATGAACTCAGATGCACAGAAGTAGCAGGGACAACATTACTGCTTTTATAGATTATGAAAGGAAAGTTTAACATGTTAGCAGAAAAATCATGAGTATGCAGGCTTTGCACGATAAGCTGTGGAAGCCATTATCTGTATAATAAGCACATATATTTGTTCACTCACTTTGCACTTCTCCATATCAAGAATATGAGGAAAAAACACTGTAAAAAGCACAGATCAGATAAAAGAGACCTAATTTCATCCTACAGGAGGGTGAAGAGGACTTGAGGAGAGATAGAAAAATACTCAGATGTTATGAATCTCTGTCAAAAGCCTCACCACATGATACTTCAGGTACTGAGACTACAGATCTTTGAGGTCTGGTTTCCTCCACAGATAAACAGCACCATCGCTGAGCCACGCCAGAAATTTGGGCTACTGGTCTGACCCTCAGAGTCCTGGTGATGCTTTCAGAAACTCTTTAGACACAATTATCTTCACAGCAATTTCATCTCTAAATACCTCATAAAGTATAGAGTATGTCTTATATGGCAAGAAATATATTTTTGTGCCATTATACCTAAGTGTTGTGTGTGTAATGGTTACAAAGAAATTCGAGGAACATTTTGTGTTATACTATTTGTGTGTCCCATGAATAAAGGCCACAGTACTTTCCCTTGAGGAAAGCACAGCAGCAGCACATGTAGCATTCTCCTCCTCTCCATCCACGTCTTGACCCAGGTATTCTGCTCGTCAGCTTCAGCAGCAGCCTTCTAGCTCACAGTGACTGATAAACCACAAACCTCTTTACTATGAGCTTACAATTTGCACTCCAATCTCTGGTGCAGGCTAAATCTCATAAGCTCCACATCGGCAGGACTCTGAAGTCATGCCTTAGCTTCACAGGCCCAGCATGGTGAATCCATGCAGTTTTTTAACTTCCCACTTACTATCTGGCACTCCCTGTATGCATAAGATATCATGTGGCATGACAGTAGTTGGGTCAACTCCACCCTTTTTTAAGTCTTACAGAATGGTACAGTGGGCAATGGTATCAAAAGATACTGATCAGGAAGTTACGAACGTAGAAATTTAGAGCTTATGGCCATTTCCTGTGAGACAAAAGCTTTCTGCACATAAAGAATTTTAAAAGGTCTACAGACAGCTATGCACTTTTTGCATTAACATTTTGGGTACCAACTTGTCCTTGTCTGAAAAGCAAACAGAAAGTGTGTGTGTGTGTGTGTGTGTGTACCCATCAAATAATAATGCACCACAAAAATGCACAAGGGCCATCTTGCAACATACAATCCAAAAGGAAAAGGTCTTTAATTAGCACCAGGGAATCCTGATGCACCATGCAAGCCACATTTTGGTTAGACAACAGAGCAGAGCGCAAGGATGCATGAATCTCCAGCTGGCATGCATCCTTGTCATCTGCTTAGTGATGCATCTGTCTGAGCATGATGTAATTACAGAGCTCTTTCTTCACAGTTGTTCAACTCTTACTCAAAGCAGAGGGACCCAAGTGCTGCACTTGTTCACACTGAAAATCATGGTGAAACCTTCTTAAGTTTTTCACTGAGAGGTTCGATAAGGCTTGACAGAGTCACTCAAAACATACTTCCCTTGCTAAACTTGGTGTTGCAGAAATCAGTTTTTTTAAGACTCATCTGCTGCATCTCTAAGTTTATTTGTATTTTCTGGAGACCTCAAAAGCTGGATCCAATATATGATTCCTGACATCTTTCTGTAGATACATCAGTCACACAAGTGACCTAAGATCCTTCTGGAGTCCTCTTAGGCATCAACTGCTAGTGAGACCAAACTTGTTTCATTGCCATGCATCAGGACAGTCCACTCTTCTCACCCATTTCCTATCTGAAATCAACTTGTCATGTAGGGACATGTTAACCATCACAATTAATGGCCATCAGTACCTCTCTGGTGCTCCACTCCCAGCTTTGACTAACAGCTAACAAGTTTCCAATACTCCTGCATCATCCTTTCCTGAAACCTGCCTGAAAAGGCTCTGTTTCTGTGCTGTTAATGCATATAAAGCTTCTTGAGATCATTCTGTACATTCTGGACACACACCAAGGTCATATCTGGCCAGGCTAAAGAGCTGCCAGGCTGAAAAGATCGATGTGATCAACAATCTCTGGACTTGTTTGTTCTCAACCAACATTACATTTTTCTGGCTTCTCTGAATCCTGTGTGTGAGCACTCAGCACTTCCTGTATGCCTAACGATAGCACATGGCTTTGGCTCTTGGTCTTCTTTTTTTTTTTAAACCTTCAGTTAATTCTTCCCAGCTCACCTGGACTACTTCTACATACATAAGCAGATGTAGTTGCAGGCACTATGGCATTTTCATGATTATCACAGCTTGTTGACTAATGAGAATAATTTGCATACCTTAGGTCAGCAAACAGCATACACAGTACAGGTTAGCATCCACAAAATCTACAGAAACTGGTACACAAGCACTTTTCAGTGTCTGGTACCCTTCCCTGCATTCCCAGCGTAATCCTAGCAAAAGGGCTGTGCCAACTTAAGCAGTTCAAATATGAATGTATCCCTTATCATTATTACTGCTTTTCAGAAAGTTGCAGTCCTCAGGAGTTGCTCGTTTTTATGAATACTGTGTCAAAAACATTAGCCAAGGTTGTCACTGATCTTCAAACGCCTTTATGGCCAGACAGTGCAGAGAAAAATACTGAAGAACTGGACCAAAGCCCCATCGCTATCAGACATATAAGACCAAAAAAAACCACAGCCGTACAAATACAGTAGCATTTCACTTCCCTTTCTATGACCATCTAACAGAAGCTCCATGCACAGGAGAACAGGCACACCACATCCAGCAGGCCCATCTACTCCAGGATATTGACTCAGAGTACCCAAAAGCAGATGCTTGTAAAGAGGGGAAAGAGCAAAAGGAGAACAAATACTCTCCAAAATCTTTTCAGAATGCTCTTTTGGTTTCTGTTCCCTTCCAGCTCAAAAGTTTCCAAAGCCACAGGATAAATTTTCTCATAAAATTTCCTTTTTTTCCCCCCTCCATTCAGCTGCTTTTGAACCAATGTAAGCTTTCTGACACCTAGCAGACTGGGGCAGGTGAAAGAACAGACACAAAACACTTCATAGCTGACAGGATAGCCGACAGAAGTATTCTGCAAAATCCCACTTTCACTTACTTGTTCTCAATCTTAAAACTTCCAGTCTCAACTGTTCGTAGCTCTTGGTCTGCAAGACAGTAAACAGCTCTTTCCTGTTCACCACCTCCACTCCAGTTGCAAGTTTATCTACCAGATCTACCCATCAGCTGTTTCTTTCCCAGGCTAGCAAGTGCTAAAAGGAAGTCTTCGATTTTAAAAGATTACTACTAAGGAAATTTACCTAACTCAAAAAATAACAGGCTGGTTTATGGAGTAGATTTTTGGAACAAGCCAGAGGATATTCAATGGAGCAAATCCTCAGGTCCGACACAGTGGGCAAGTTAATCTCAAAGGAAGCTTCATTTAGAGTCTCCTTCCACGAGCCCTAAGTCTGTATTAGCAAGTCTGGTACTAACTCTCCTCGAGGAAAACGAAACGGTTTGGGTTTTTTTCTGCCTGCTCTCTGCCGCTGTGTTTTGTCACCTCGCAAGAAGGGCCTCTCTCAATAGTACGAATACGAGTAAGCGCACTTGGCAAATTAAACACAGCTACGGACGCGTACGGTTTTGTTTAGGCAAAAAACCACAAGACTTCAGCCAACGTCACAACAAACCCGTCTTCTGCTACCAAACCACACATTTGAGTTGGTTTAACTGTTGAAGAAAAGCTTATGTGGCTGCCAGAGCTGGGCTGCAGGCAGGTGGGTGGGTGGGTGGAAGGCTACGCCCTAACTTCGAATACCTGCAGCCTCGTAGCCGCTGCCCCTTGCTGCTCCCGCGACGTAAAATCCCCTGTAATTAACTTTTAAGACGCAGGACTCCTTCTTACCGGAGGTCCCCGGCAACACCCACCGCAATCGACCCTCTTCCTCCAGCCACCGGAGCCGCGCCCTGCCCGGCACTCGCGGTCCTGGGCCGGTGCCGCTGTGCCCGGCAGCTGCCGCCCCCGTCCTCCTGCAACTCCGCAGCCGCGGCAGTTTACAAGTTTGCACCTGGGTGAGAGCCACCGTGAGGAGGCGGGAGCTGCTGCGGCCCCTGCGCGCAAAAAGTTAGGGCCCTGCTCTGCAGGCCGGGCTGGTTCCCTCTGCTGCCGCTGTCCCGGGACGTCCCCGCCAGCGGAGCACTCACCGGCACCAAGCGCGACCGTCCTGGGCTGGGCGCTGCGGGCGGCGTGCGCTCCCCTCCCGGGGGACACGCGTGGCGTGTGTGCACAGACATGTGTGCAACACGGCACCTCCGTGACGTGGAGGGAAAAGGAGGGGCCGCAGCCCGTCCCGCAACCTGGCAAGCAGGAGGAGGAGGGAGCAGCGGTGGGGTTCCCGAGAGCGGAGCGGCCCCCTGTTAGGTAGGAGCCGGCACCTTGGCATCGCCTTCCCGCTACCTCTCTTGCAGATGCGGCGCGGAGCTGCCCCGAGGAGGCGGGGCGGCAGAGAGGGGAGCGCGGGTCCTATGGCATTGCGAACGCTGTAGCCGGGAAGGAGCCCGGTCGGAGGACGACAAAGCGGAGCTGCTGAGCCGGGCCCCGATTCCGCTGGCCCGGCTGCGGGAGCGGCCGATGCGCATCCGCCCTCGAAGATGGGCCTCAGGGCGGCTGCGGCAGCCTGGGCTCTGCGCCCTTCCCCTCGAAGCGGCGGCACCGGCCGACTCCGCTGGGCTGCCTACGGGAAAGCAGAGGCACCCGCGAAGCGATGGTTTGCAGCGGCCCCGGGGCGAGGGGCGAGCGGCGAGCGGAGCGGCCGATGGGGGCTGCTGTTGTGAACGAAAAAGCTGCAGTCTGGCATTAAGCCCCTGCTAGTCAGTGAAATTAACCTGCCCATACACTGAAGCCCTGCAGCCTCATACTACTTCAGACATATGTTTTAAGGCCAGGTTGAGCTGCTGCGCTCTGCTTTCCGAGGGCCTGCACGGCTGAGGCACTGGTTCATTCAGCGAGAAATCGTGGGAGGCTACGCCAGAGCGGAAAGCATCTTTCCGCTCCCTTGGCGCAGACCTCACAGCTCGGCACAACTGGGACAGCTCGGCTGAAGGCTGCTTAATTGCTTAAGCCACTGTAACCGTGCTATGTGTAACCGCATGCTTGAGCTCCTTCCACAGACACCGAAGTGAAATCCAAAGGACACAACTGCTGGGCAACTCACCTGCTAGTTAATCTGATGTTCATACTGGTGTGAGAGGTAAAACTTTCTGCCAGGAACAAAACAAAGCCGTAGCACCAACAGCACTCTCTCTCTAGCAAATAAATCTTAAAACAAAACAAAAACAAAAACCCCACAGCGACAAAAAAACCCCAAACAAACTACAACAACAAAAAAAAAACAACTCTCATATAACCTCCTCCATATGTAAGAACAACAACAGAGTCCTTTGAATCCCATTCAATCTTTGAAATGTTTTAGTCTCTCTCTGTGTCATGCTTAAGCTTCTTTTCTTGACATGTTTCTAGAAAATGCAAATTTTTTCCAGTTTTCAAAAAAGTTTCCAAAAATTTTATAATTCTGATTCCAAGTCAGTGACATTATTTGCTATCCAGTTGGTTACAGAACTACAAGTGACCAGGAAAAGGGCTTGCTTCTCATATGTGCACTTGTTAATATTCTTGATAATTGGATCAGGGTGATTTTCTGCAGTTAAGATTTAAAAACCTGAAAATCAAGTCTTTTACTGGGAACACTTATCTTGTTACTGCTTTTGCCTTCTCTCTCCTTGGTTCGATTTCCACCACCAAAACCCCACCACTTCACTGGGTAGCCTGTTGCAGTTTTCTGACAATGCTTTCGATACGTAAGTTATTCTTAATGTCTAACCTAAACCTCCCTGGTATAATAACACCATTTCCTCTTGTCCTATCAGTTGTGGCTTGTGAGAAGAGACCAACACCCACCTCTTTACAACCTCTCTTCAGGTAGTTGTAGAGAATGATAAGGTTTCCCCTCAGCCTCCTATTCTTCAGCCTAAACAACCTCAGCTCAGTCACTCCTTGTAAAACTTGTCCTCATAGCCCTTCACCAGCTTCACTGATGTTTTCTGGACCCGCACCAACACCTCAATATCTCTCTTAGACTGCAGTGCCCAAAACTGAACACAGTACTCAAGGTGTGGCTTCACCAGTGCCAAGCAGAGTGAGACAATAATCTCTCTAGTCCTGCTTGTAACACTATTTTTCTTGATGCAGGCCAGGGTGCTGTTTGCCTTCTTGGCCACCTGAGCACACTGCTGGCTTATGGCTGTCAACAAGCACCCCTTGGTCCTATGCTGCTCCCACGCTCTTCTTCAGCAAGAGTTTTCATCCCCATTTGAGTCTAAAGATCTTTCAGTGAGCCCTGCTATTCTTGCCCAAGGATCCTTTTCCTTTCAAGATAGGTGTTCCCATGTCTCTTTCCATTGCCATCACCAAAAACCCAACATGTATTTGTGCCCCACAGTACTTTAAACTTTCTGAAGCTGGCCTTCATTCCCATTTTTTTCTCACCATAACTGTTCTTGCTGGTTATAGTTAAGCTTTGGCATTAAAGTGCAGTGTTTTGTGCTGATCCTCTGCCTAGACTGAATTTAGCTCTGTCTGTGCCTCTCTCTTCTCTTTTCCCTGCATCTCCTTTGCCTACACCTTTTCTTAATCTCTGGCCTGTTATTCAAGAGGTCAGCTCATCACACAGTCCCTGCTAGCCTTGAAATCTATGAATCTTGCATTGTCTGCCTCCCAGCTGCATAGTTTTCCTCTAGTTATTTTTATTTGTACCTTGCAGTCTTCCTCGCTGGTATTAATCTTCCCACTGATTTTTAAATCCTTCTCAGTAATAAATAAAGGAGCTCTTCATCTGAATATTTTGATCACTGCATCAGCTCTTTCTCTTCTTATTCCTCATCTGAATATTAACAGCAGTGCCAGGGGCTTTGTATTCTCTGCATTTTATGTCCTTTTTCCTTTAGCCTGCACCACACACAATGTGTGCTAACTTGCAGCCCGGGAGTGGAGAAGGGGGTTATTAAATAGAAGAACTGACTTATGAAAGAAGCAGGAATAGCTGGGAGGGCTAACCCCTGCTTGTGAGCAGAAGCTTTATTACTCTGCTACAGTTTGGATTACTAATAGCTGTGTATCCTTAACCTGTGTAACAGCTTACATGTTTTTATGTCAAAGTAAATGTAGAAAGTATGCAATTAAACAGAGAAAGCAAAACACCCTACTCGTGATTGTCTAACTTTTTGCTGTCTCTTAATGGATCTTTACATTAATAAAAAGATTCCAGCAGGGAGAACAGGGAAAATTCACACTTGCAAGAAGATCTGGGAAGTAGAATCTTCTGTTTGTTACTCATATGAAAACATACTTTGTCAAGCTAACACCTTTCTCAAGATGCTTATCAATATAAATATTGAAAAAAGCTCTGGTAACTAACATTAATGTTTACCATAAGAGAGATTTTCATGTAACACTTTGCATTTTTACATTTTTGCCCAGTTTGAATCAATCAAAGGGGTTTTTGTCACTCTCTCTTAGGATTGCCTTAGGTCATGTTAATCACATTAATATAACAGATTAAAAGTGTTACTGTCAGTCCTTCCAGTTTTTACACATTGCTTTTATTTGACATCTTGTAACAAAGGAAAACTGTCAAGAAAACACATAAGTAATTCTGTAGTAATTTCAACTGTCAAAATTCTTTCATCTTCCAGTGAAAGTGTAGTATTTGAATGAACATTTGGCTTAAACTGATATGCCTTCAGGTTCATTTTGCTGCTGCAGTTGTGAGACCACTCCTCTTCCTTTCTGTGTCTCACTATTTTTACTTCCAGGCTTTCTGCATTTCTTTATGCTTACAGCCTATCAGCCTATGATTGCTCATGCATTCCAGTTCTTAGCACATCAGACCCCTCTCTCTTCCCTAAACCACCTTCTGTTTAAGACACTAATCAAATTTCTGCAGAACAGCTCTTTGCACTCCAAATAGCTAGCTGAGGTTGTTATGTATTGACAGGAGGTATTTCTCATCCCATTCACTAGAGTTAGGAGCAGCAGGTGCTATTATTTCATCTAATCTTATAATCCAGAAGATGAAAGAGCCAGAACACCATGTGAATGCAGATAACTCTCACGACAGTCAAATGTGTTATAAATATGCCACTGAGGCAGATTCACACATTGTAAACTTAAATAAGAATCCTCCAGAGACCAGGAAGAATACATAAAATATTGTTAGATGGGAAAAACTGTGTTCCACAAAGAGGGCAACTGCTTTTCCTGCCATATGCCATGTCATTTTCTGCCTAACAGGAAGGCTTGGCTGCAACATGAATGGAATTGCCCTGAGGACTCCCAATGGCTAAGAGCCCTCTTCTAACCTCTCTCAGCATCCACTCCCTTCTCAAATGTTTGTATGCACACCACTTCAAGTAAAACTGCTGGTGATTTTGCAAGCTGCCCACCTGGAATTTTTATCTAACCTAACAAGTTATGTTGCTACACAAACATGAGCAGCCATTTCTGATAGCATATGCTCAGGCAGGACAATTCCATGTTTAACTAATAGGAAGTTACTACTGGTGTTGATACTTATATGATTTTTTGCAACCCCATCAAGCACAGGCAGCCACTGAAATCAGTGGAATTTCACATAAAGTTAACAACCTGCAATATAATTCACAATGAACATCAGTGTACAACAGTCCTTGTCTGCTTCCCCACTTTTTAATCTCAGAGCACAAAGTTCAGTATTGACAGTTACCCCCACCTGCTACAGAGCACTCTCTCACTCCTCATTTACCCAATCCTTCAGTCCATTCCACATGCTAGGTAAATGATTTATCAAAATGACAGCAACAAAATCCTTAGATCTATAGGCTCAAACAGTTTGTTTTAAGTGGCAATCAAGAAAAAAGTGTTAGCACTCAAGAAGATTCTAGAATCCAAAATCTTCACATTCTTTGTAGAAACTCCAATGCTTTTCCATGACAGGGCACGGCAGAAATTCCTCTTTACCTACCACTACTGTCTCATGGAATTGAAGAAAATGTGTCAGACTTCCCACTGAATTGAACAGGACAGAAGACCCTGTTGAAAACAAATGCAAATGATTACAGAGTGTATATTAAAGGAAAGCAATCACTGGCGGTATTACCTAACTTGTCATAATCAAATAAGTCTTAGTGATCCCTATGGAGACCCTGGCCATCTTAAGGGTATCCCTCACACCTACACTTCAGTGATACAAGAGCTGTAGTACACTTTGTGGAGGTCAGGGTTAGAAGTCAACCCTTCCCAATTACGTAACAGGAAAATGTCATTGCTTTTCACCACTGCTTGAATTTCACATGTCCTGACCACAAAGGGGTAAGTATAGCATACTTCCCCAAAATTAAGGAATCTCTCTCAAGAGCAGTGCCCTTCATACAGTCCTGAAAGACCTATGTAAAAAGCAAGATGTACCTGTGTATATAAGAAACCACAACAAAGTGAACAATGGGTATTTGCAGTATTTCAATATCTGCATAAGCTCAAGGCGCTTGTGTCAGTGCGAAAGAAGCTGAACCTTCACTTTTCACAGTTGAAATCAGTAACAAATTAACACTGTAACAAATGTTGCATTTTCTCTATTAACAGTACAGGCTCCAAACTTCATTTTTCAGACTTACTTGCTTTTGTCCATCTTCTGTCCACACCTTCTTCCTTTGGCACCTTGCAAAAGTATCAGAGCTGCTGAGCTACCATAACCAGCCTGACAGAGAAACTGCCACTGAGAGCAGAAGTATGTAACAGATGTTACAAAGAGGGAGGGCTGTCATGAAATAGGTATGGCCTCCGTTTTTTTGAAAAGAAAGCAAACAACAAATGGCAGTGCTCAGACACCACTGAAGTGTCTCAAGAAGCAGAACATGAGGATTAGATCTGTCAAGGTAAATCCTTGTCAAAACACAGAGAAAACATGTTTTAAGTTACACCAGTTCATCACTTAGCTTGCCCTTATTTCTGGGTTCCCCTGTGGCATCAAAAGAGTCTGTCTCTCTGTTACCACATTTTTCCAGGTGTGTCACCTACATCAATTTCAAAATGCAAAATATATTCACTGAACCGACAGCATCAGCAGGTCCTAATGCCAAAACAATCAGTGTAACTTGTAGGTATTAGACTTTTAAAATCCACATTTTGGTGAGGATATCTCTGCCATTTACTCATGTCCAGAAGTTCACTACTCAAAGCAGCAAAGTGGCAAATTGATATTAGAAGCAAGAGGTCTGTGTTCAGAAACACAAATATCTTGTTGTTGTAGATATACAGTGTTCTGCATATGGATGCAGTGGATGCAGACATCCACTGCAAAACTTCCACCTCCAGTGAGAACAGTATTGCATTTGGTATCTTATACCCTTACTGCACCTTCAATGTGCTTATGCCATAACACAGTACATCATGGAACAAAACCCGTGATCTGATGTTTGGGGTATATTTAAGTGTCTTGGTTTGTGATGAAGATGGCCAAGCTGAACACAAGTTTCACCTGAGAAGTTATATTACAATGGTTCTCACACAGTATCACTTATGAAACACTGGTCACTTATATCAGAAGAAGTCAGTTTACACGCTCACCTAGAAATGATGTTTCAAAGGGCATAAACAGGAACACTTGAATGAAAAGTCAAAAAACAGATTTAAGGACATCTTCAGCTCAGATCTTCAAAAGACTGAGAGAAGATCTCATTAATTTTTAAAAATACCCGAATGATGGGTGTCAAGAAGAAGGGGCCATTTTCTTTTCAATAGTGCCCAGTGATGGGACAAGGAGTAATGAATTCAAAGTGGAACACAGGAAAATTCACCTCAACGTGAGAAAAAACTTTACTGTAAGGGTGACAGAGCACTGGAACAGGCTGCACAGAGGGGTTGCAGAGTCTCCTTTTCTAGAGACTTTCAAGTCCTGTCTGGATGTGTTCCTGTGTGACCTGCTCTAGTTGATCCTTCTTTGGCAGGGAGGCTGGACTTAATGATATCTGGAGGTCACTTACAACCCCTACCATTCTATGAGTCTACGGTTCTATAATCTTACAGGTTGTAAGCAGTGAAGACTATCCAAAACTTATCTGAGTGCCTCAAGGACAGAAGAAAGCTTAGTACAGTCAGACAAACAGAAGCGTCTTTCTCTGCATTCCTACTCTTACTGTCCTGTCAGGTGGTCTGAGTGCTCTGCCGTCTTAATGAACTACAAGATAAAGTATCAATTAGAATCAGTGTCAGAATGAACTTTTTTACCATGAATTTGCAGAAAACACATGTTGTCCCTTCATATTTTTTTCATCTTGCTTGCCAATAGTTTTTCTGTTGCTGCTAGCATCAGTTTTAGTCTTACGGCTTTGAAACTGTTCTGTATATGTTTCGATTTGTGTTTCAGCTTTACAATACTATGTTTCTGTAGCTGCTAAGAACCAGAACTTTGTTTTTAAGAACTCCTGTCAGTGGTGCAACTGTATAAATGTCAGACCAGGATCTCCATCCATTTGCATAAAGGTTAATAGTTACCAACGACTCCTGTGCTGAGTCATCATTCTCTGGTCATTACAATAGCTCTGTTCCAGCAGTATCCCCCTTATTTTTTTCAAGCAAGAAGTACTGGAACTAAACAAAGATTGTGTTAAGCATTTTATAACAGTAAATCCACTTCCAATACTTCTGTAAAGCAGGTAAAGATTGTTATCACATCTGACGGTAAGATATGCTGATTTGCAGTATCTGTGGCAAAGTTACAGGAAACGTTGCTCTTCTCATTCACATGGATCTTGTTTGGTGCAGATGGTCTTGTTTTGGGTATAGATGCATAAGCAAAGAGAAGATCTAAGAACAACACACTTAAAAGTGGCAGCACTTGATCTGGAGTGCCACAGGGGAGTACTTAGAACTTTTATTTCATCTGATTAAGGCTTGGTATCTCGGAAAAAGAGATGCCTGTGGACTAATTGTCATAGTAAGATTAGCTTGTTCTCTGATAAAATACAATGCTTTCCTGGTTATTTATATATATATA